>VCJJ01000809.1:55751-76637 GCA_024139415.1 Backusella tarrabulga | reverse complement strand
AATAATTACTATCACTTTTCTCATTTATTTGTAATGCTTTCTCAATTATTTCCCCTTTTTTCCCATTAATTTGTAATTTTTTCTCATTTTTTTGAAAAACACAGTACAAGTGCATATCGCTTTTATTATTATTGCTATTACTATTATAAATGATGTATTACTATCGCCTTGGTGGTGGAGATAAAGGTATGGTGGGCTCAGAATGGAATTGATTGCTTTTTGAATGACGGTTGGTGGTATGAGAAAGATAGATAACTCTTTCCATCTCCAAGTTACTAAAAGTGGGGGAATTGGAAAGGTATTTGGTATCTAATGATAACATATTCGAATCCAGCGAGTGAGGTAAAAATATCTTGCTATCATTGTGTACTGTTGATGTCTCTGAATAGATGCTTTCGCCTATTGAATCAAGAGAGAGTTTGGATATTGGCGTGTCGATCCTGTTACTTGTCATCCCTGTATGGTGATCATTATATACATTATGATGGCTCTGTTTGTCGCCAAGGTCAAACTTATCCAACCATCTGTCAATCATTCCAGAATGATGGTAATGATGGCCATGTATTGAGTGCCTTCGTTGTTGGTTTGTTGCATTTACTGTTGTTATTGACGATGATAAATAATGTCGAGATATATTCGATTGAATTCTGTTCAATCTAGTCTGAATCTCGTTCACCCACATACTTCTTTCTTCATCACTATCTGCATACAAAGTAGGAGTCCATTGTTGATTCTTGTATTCGGAAATGATTTTAAATCCATATAAAGGAGTAGTATCCTGTAAGTGAACACTTTGAAAGCTTTTTAAAGCGATAATACCGGCTGGCTGTATGTCTGTCTATTTATTATCATTATTAATCACCATACTTGATTATATATTTAAAACGGTATAAACTTACTGGATGCTTATAGTATCGTAATTCGCTCTCTGATAAGACAAAATATCTTACTTTTAATGTATGGCGAATACTAAAGCGACAAGGTTTTTGTAACCAGCCTTTTGTTACAGAACCTTCATTGAATGGCATTTCCTTTTTCTTTATCGATAAAAAAAAAGATTGAAGAAAGAAAAAAAAAGATGAAGGGAGGAACAAACCAGATTGGATTTTATATATCAAATGAAACCTGTAAAAATGAGCGAAAATAGCGAAAATAACGAAAGAGAGAAAGAGAGTAAGAGAAAGAGAAGATGAAACGGAATCTGACTTTTATTAATAAGACAAGGTCCCGAATTCTATACGGTTTTCTTTTTGTATTTCTAGAACATTTAAAAAATGAAGGTTTTCAAAAGCATAGAACTAAAAAAAAATGATGTCAATGTAATTAAGAGGAATGTGTCTATCAAAAAAATGTAATCTAACTAAAGAGGACCAAAAAGGAGTAATGAACCGAGAGTAACCGAGAGTAACGTTTGATGGTTTATGTCATTATTTTTTTGGGGAAGATTAAACCCGGTTTACTTTGTACCGCAGCTTTAAAAGAATACGCACACATACACAAAATATTTTTGGGACAAAAAGGACGTGTCGCCCGTAATTCAGCTTCTATATGAAATGTGATTCTGAATCATTTGAATAACAGAAGAAAAAAAATATAAGTTTAGGTTCATTATTTTAAAGAAGATTGGGATATATGGTAATAACATTCGAGAAACAATAGTTTGTTTCATTGTAATTTACAGTGTTGGAAATTTTATTGGGTCAATTGAGTAGAAATTTGACTTGGCATCGTGGATGTGGGTCAAATTGATTTATGTTATCACAAATGCACCAATTTAAATTGTCTGAAGATATATACTCAACCTGATGATTAGCATCATTATCCAGCTAAAGCTACATTCACTAAATAAATAAACAGCTTATTATGTCATTTACAAAAAAAAAAAACTTGACTTTCCTTTGGCCAAGTAATGCTATGAATGAAATATGCTCTTCCAATAGAGCATATCAAAATGACGTAAAGCCATTATCGTGTTTATCTATTCTAAAGCCTTCTTCATTAAAATACTCTTCTTATAGTTTTTTTTTCCCTTTTTTTGTTATAAATTTCTCCTAATATTAGAATCCTTGGTTCCTAGTAGACCACTGTTAAAAAGTGGGAGGTATATGTGATCTTAATATGGTCGAATATAATCGTATTTCTCCTTATCATTTCCACCAAACTATTTTCAAAACCGATCTAGTTTGAGACAATTGAACCAGGTAAGCTTTAATCCGATTCAACTTTATATCTTGTTGGCCTCGCTTTGATTTAGACTGACTAAAAGTATGGTTAATAGAGTAAGAGACAAAGAATACTCAGAATTGCCTATATTTCTTCTTCCTTATCTGATGCTGGTATAATAGTCGCTGCTTGATACGCTTATCAAGTTGATCATTTGTTCTTCCCAAAAAAAGATGAGCGAGTAATTTAGTCCTTGAATTATATATATCTGGTTATCTTTAGAGTATAAGGCGATCTTCTTTATAAGACCCTAAAAGAAGATTACAAGGGATCGGCATGCAAAATTAACTCTGGAGAAATTATATTCATCCATTTAGCACGCATTATTATTTTACCGCTTTACTTTTAATTCCAAACATTTACCGACCAATGTTTTATAACAATGTAGTTTTTTGAAAAACAGCTTTTTGATAAGATCACAGTTGCATGCTTTTGCTATTAATATGTTTATACATATTTGCTCCAATTTATTACCAACATCATGAAATGGTGAATCGGAGTAAGGTTTCAATATCAGTTTTTTAGAATACCTGGTTGGTTTTAGCTTTTGTAGAGTTCCAGCTCTCCCAGGAACAGCACTGTCATATTATGACATAAAGGCTCTACCAAATAACAAATATCCATAACCAAGAGATTTCTTTTCTTTAGTTTTATATATTCATTTGCTTGGTAAACACAAAGAAAAGCAAGATCTGTTTTTTCTAAACATGCCAGAAAGTAGATATACTACTATATCTCTATTTTCACCAAGATGTGGTCGCAGGTATCTCTTTTAAAATAGCTTATTGACCAGCAAATCTAAACACTGATATTTAAATAAACATATTCAAAAACAACTTGAAAAAACGCGTATCCATATATATATATATATTTAATCCGGCCTTTAACAAAGCCTAAAACAACTCCAATTGAAAGTCTTTATTATTATTTAAGCAATAGTAACTTCAACTTCAACTCCGGGCTCGATAGAGATGGAGGTGATCTGCTTGACGATCTCAGAGGGAGAGTGCAAGTCGATCAAACGCTTGTGGATTTTCATCTCGTACTTGTCAAAGGTTTCGGAACCGTTACCACAAGGAGACTTACGGGTGGTGATACGAAGGACCTTGGTGGGGAGACGGACGGGACCCTTAACCTTGAGTTGCTTATCCTTGGCACGCTGGATAAGATCAGAAGAAACTATTCATTGCTTAGTTTAAATGTTCATTCAAAAATAAATGTTCCCTGTCCTTACCCTTTTCCAAGTTCTTGACATTACGAGAAGTCAAGGTGATGCGGATACGGTGGATCTTGGGCTGATCTTGTTCCTCAAGACCGGGCTTTTCAGAAGAGCTCTTAGCCTGTAACAAAAGCGGATAAGTAAACGCCCTTCCTTTAAACTCATAATGGTGATTAAAACACTTACGACGTAGGACATTCTTTATTGAATTCTCTGTTCATAACAACAAACCAAAAACCCAATTAATATAAAGGTTTTTCATATTTGAATTGTTATAAGATGCTTACCAGCGGTGACTAACGAGTAGGTTGCGAAGAAAGAACAAAAAAATATTTCTTTTGCGTAAAGACTTTTTCACAATTTTTTTCGTCGTCAGTGCTGATTGGATAATATAAAAAAGCCACCCAAAAGAGGTTGAGTGGATAAACTATTTGCCTGCAGACTGAATGTAAGCTTTATTGTCTTGCATATTAGATCAACATGTCTTGAGTAAATGTTATTCAGCAAAGTAATATAGAACAGTTGCATTATCTGGGACAATATGAACCAAATGAAAATAACAGGTAAACGCTCGATTGCGCAGAGAAAAAGGAAATCAAAAGAGAAGCTCAAAACACTGCGATATTTGACATTTGAGGAGAGAATGCAATTCTAAAACACATGTGTCATGAAGAAAGTGAATAGTGGTAGAAATATGAGAAATTCTCTTGGTGTTGAATTAGGATATCTATATTTGTTATTTAGTAAGCCTCCTAAAGTATTTGTTTGTGTCATTTTATGAAGCTTATGCCTTTTATTATGGCATTGAATGAACGGCATGTACTAATTTTTACTTTTGTAGTATTATTGTTATTTTTATTTATCATTCATATCGATTTATATCTTTGTTAAAACTATATCGTCATTTATAACATCATTTTCACCAAAAGGTTTTGATTTTTGATTTTTGATTTTTTTTAACAAAAATAAACGCGTTCCGTATTACTACTTCGTATTATTATATCAATACCTTACTATCAAGTATTGATAAATATACACAATAGCTTTCTCAACATACACAATATCTGTCTAATAAAAACGCTATATTCCAGTTAGACATCATCCAAGCCTGATCTGATAGCAAACGCGATGTATTAACCACTCAATTATATTTCTATGTATACCAGTTTCTTGGAAAAAACAAAAAAGAAGGGGTATTTCCTATCATTCTCAATTTTCGTATGTTTTCAAGCATTTTCTTTAGGAGTTTGGACCTCCTGCATCAATTACACTAGGAACAAAAACGTTGTCAAAGATAAAAGATGAAAAATGGCATCGTTTTTTTGTTACACTAGAATTTTAATTTATACAAAAAAGTGACGTTTGATATATATCTCAAGTGATTGTGTTTATAGTATATATGAGCAGAGGAATGTTTATGCTATCTCGATGTTATTATTTTAACATGTTGTTGTGATTAATTGTCTTATACTATATAATTATTATAATAGTAGAACTATAAATTGATATTATTATAGTTCTTACAAATAACACCAATCTTTATGAAATTAGACTTCTCTTTTCCTTCATGCATAGGATGCTAGTAAAAAAAAATACAAAATAAATACATTATTACATGTACAAATATTAAGATCGCTAAAATGTAGCAATTGCTTATTTACATATCAAATGTTTACATTCCCCAAGTCTCTTTATTAAATAAATAAAAAGAAAAACATAAATAATACCTTGCTAGCACTGGGTGTTGTCTAATTCTTCTTTTTCATCTCTCTTTCATTTTTCTCCTTATTCATTTCATATATATATATATACATTTCAAAAACATATCTTTACTCCCTTCAAGTTTTAGACTTCCATTATACAATACATCAAAACATGACCGCGACAGGCTTAGGTTTATCCAGACTCTCAATAACAATGATCAAGGTATTTATAGGTGTTGGTATCCTCACCTTTATTGCATACACGATGTCCGATCATGATATATTACGAAGAATTGAAATGCTTGAGAGACTCACACGTGCTGATGATGCCGCTGTTACCACAGTCAACAAAAACCATGGTTTCTTTATAAAGGAAAACGATCACTTTATGCACACCTTTGAAGACAAGCACTTCAATTTCCACAACTTTTCACATCGCATCAGTGAATACTCACGTCTCTTCAAAACAAACTGTATGTGTAATAAGATGGTGGTGGGTGACCTTTATACCGATGGCTATAAAATTGGGTGTCTTGATTTCTTTGAAAGACAAAAGCGAAATGGTGAGAAATGCATCGTCTACTCTTTGGGATCTGATGGAAACTACGGTTATGAATCTGCTATCCATAACAAATTTGGATGTGAAATATATACCTTTGATAAGGATAAATTTGATTTACCAGGATATATCAACTTTCAGGCAGCTACCATTGGCAAATGTCCAGGATGTACATCGATCAATACTCTACTGAAGAATAACAATCATACTTTCACTCCTATCAGTGCTTTCAAGATTGACATTGAAGGTGCCGAGTGGGACAATTTGTCAGATATTTTTAATGAAAACTTTCAACAAATTCAAATGGAGATACACAGCACCAACTTTGATCGTTTAAAGATGCTCGATGATTTCTCTGATAATTGGTGTTTGGCTGATATTAATCCTAATATTCTCTCAAGCCACTGTCTTGAACTCTTGTTTGTAAATAAGAGATTTGTTGATATTTAATACATTCCTATTATTATTGTTATGCTGTAATAAACACTATTTTGGGGGGTTTTTTTTTAAAAAAAAGTTTAAATATAGAGTTTCTCCTTCACTATTTTAACTAGCCATCCTATCGAAGTATTGCGCGATTATCAATGTCTGTATATTGTTTTCATATAATAGTTATTTGTACAACTATTGGATGTTAGATATATATACACATTTGTTTACTAAGAATTTAATAAAGTAAGATAAAGGCATGGCTTATAAATAAATACAAACACCAATTATATCATATAAAAATACGTCAATGCGTTTTACACATGTTTTTAAGTGTATTAACTCATTTTGGATAAATCACCATGTCCATTATGAATTTAAGCTTCTTGGACAGGTAACGAGTTAACTTTTTGCATTATATAATAACTATTAACTAAAAGGAGACTTATTTTATCTAATGCCCATGATCATAATAGATCTCTCTCATCCGAAAAGAAATAGAATAATAAAATGTGTGATTTCAAAAATTTATTATTTTTATATTATTTTAATCATGGAATTTGAGACTGACACTATTGACGCAATGTCTTTCATCAGTGGGTGTACCAAAGCCCTCGCCTTTAAACACATGTCCAAGATGTCCTCCGCACTTTGCACAGCAAATCTCGATACGCTGCATACCATGTGAGATGTCCTCATGTCGAACGAGTGCACCTTGATACTATAAATTAACATCCTTTCCCACTTCATACTATTCACTATTTACCTGGAATGCTATCAAAAACTATACATCCCTGTGTTAGTATTATTTGTTTTATTATTGAGGGGTTTCTAATAAACTTACAGGCGGGCCATCCACATCCACTATCAAATTTTGTATCCGAGACGTACAGCGGTGCATTACATCCAGCACAATTATAAACACCTATTCACATTGAATGAAAATCTATACCTATAGATATAAAATGACGTTTATTCTTTACCTTTTTTGGTGTATTTGTTATATTCACCAGTGCCAGGTGCTTCGGTTCCTATTTTAATATTGTTGTCAGGTTTTCTTACTAATGAGAACAAGAGAGAGAGAGAGAGAGATGATGTTACCTTTTTGTCTCAAGACTCTAAATTGTTCGGGAGTGAGAACTGCTCTCCATTCTGATTCTGATTTGGTCGACATTAGTAAAATACTTTGCTTAGTAATATATCTATTAAGGGTTCGGGTTATAGGAATTCGAATAAGAGAACGAAGCATATAAAAAATCTATTAAAAATACTTTGGGTTTTATATGAAAGTGGGATTCCCGCGCAAAAACTACGCATTTTAAGCACACGTGACTCATTTTCTTCCCTAAATAGCATGTCAATGACGATTTTTGTTCCAGTGAGCTTTTTTTAAATTTTAATTTATTAAATTATTTACTAACGTATTTTTATAGAAAAAAAAATGGGGAAAAGAGAATATATTTTACAAAAACAAAAACAAAAAGTGGATACAAGTATGATTAATGCTATAAAGAAAGCCTTAATTTACTAGGAGCACCCCAAACAAACTCATCCTCTCTTTTCGGAATATACGGTTTCCTTGGTTTTAGAGGCCCAGTGATTTTAGAAGCGCGAATCATATTTGCCTCAGCACAGAGTATTCTAAGCATACTAGAGTTTGAGCGTAGTCCTCTAACATATGCATGAGACTGTGACCAAACAGGTCTTTTCTGGAGAGCGGCCAGGGGAGTTGGTGATGGCAGCGGTAGTGCCTTCTTTTCATCCATCTGTTTTTCCTTGACTTCTTTAAATGTACTTTTTAAAAGTGAAAGGTGGCTACCAATGGATGGTTCTAGAATCGTCGATAGATGCAGCATTTCTTTGGCTGATATAAAGTTAGCTGTTGGAGAGGTCGTATGTACAAGAAGTTGGGTGGTTGTATATGCAGGTGAAATGGTGGCCAACGTCACATTTGATGTATCCGATTTGAGATTAGGACGTTTAAATATGGATAATAATACATGGATGGATAATGTATGTACATTAGAGAATGAGAGTAGAGGGTCGATGGTATTTGCTTGAGGGCTCATTTTGTTGGGATTGATGTGTGTGTGTGTGTGTTATTTTCTTATATACATAAAATAGAATGGCTTTTGTTTAATGATTAAATTAAATAAAATAAATTACATTCCCCTCTTGCTGATTTATTCTATTTTTTTTTTAGCTTTTTTTTAAAACTTTTTTTTCATGTCTTTTTATACTCTTTTTCGCGAGAATTGACACAATATACAATCGTCAAATGATTTTTTATTCGTTTTTACTATTTTGGTATGTACTCCGTGTGCACAGCTCGTCAGATCTCTCATGTGAGTTCAAAAAGTGTTAAGCCATTTTTGAATCATTTTAGAAGCAAATTATTCTGTACTCGGAAGTAGTCTGTTTTTTTCTTCTTCTGTTGCATATGACGAAAAACAAAACACAAATGTGTAAATCAACTAGGTGCTATTTCTTGATTTTTTGTATTTTATATCATTACTACGGCACTACTGGTTTTCACTGAATTATACCTGTTCTATATACATTCTGACTCATTGTTATTTAATGTCTGATTATTGTGGATATAAACATTTAACCATATTTAAACTATGTGCTGGCTTTGGATGACTACAAGTCATAGCACTGCACCCGTGGCTTTAGTCTCTCTTAGATCTATCTATCATCTGTTGACTAAAAAGGAGTGATATTACACACAAAAAAAGGGGAGAAAGTGCTTTTTTCATTTATTAAGACGTATTTACAATCATTAATTGTATTTAATAAAAAAATTGATCTTACAGAATCGATCATTTACATTGCATTCAGAATTATAGTAAGAAAAACGTTTTACAAGTTGTACAAAAATCGTCATATCATTTAGACTTTTATTTATTTATTCCCACTTTTCCTTTTTATAAACTAATTTATCGGAGGAAATGCTTTCAGCTATTGCATAAAAATAAAAAGCTTATTGCTATTGTAAAGTTAGTAAATATGACCCACATGCCTATCGATTTCCATGAAAAGTTAAATGCTGTATTACTTTGCGTTATTATTATTATACACCATATTAAAATAGTTAAAAATTTAAAATTTTTTAAAATAACAACAAAGATATTCCCAATAAGATATTTTTATTCTATTCTACCAAACGTCTAAAAGTGCGTAAAATAAGTATCATAAAGAAAAGGGACGATCGGAAGGAAATGTCCCGGAATGCTGATATGATAAACATACATGGGGTAATAATACATTGTTATTAGTATTATGCACTGTATATCTATCATTTTGATATTCATTCGTTTCATTCAATCCCAGGCTCATTCTATTATCATTTTTTCTTATGACTCACATGTGTGCATAAAGTTTATTCTTTACTTTAATAGGATGGATAAGTGATAACGATAGAGAAGTACTTACATATATTACTGCTTATTCTATTATAAGTTGGTTATCAGTGTAGATAATAAAAAACTAAAACATACATACTTTCATGTAAATTGACTTGTGATATCAAACAAAAAAAAATCAAAGTTTAATACAACAATATTTAAGATTTAATAACACACATTGACTGTCTAACACTGTAGTGTTACCTCTATTTTATGATTTTTTTTAAAACTGTAAATAAAATAAATGTATCAAATGACTTGATATCTTTTTCAAAACTTAAGGGGAAGCACCACTCATATTCTATCTTATGCATTTCAAAACGAAATTCCTTGTATTTCAATTGGTACAAATGGTGGTACGTGCGCTTCGTTTCTTCTTATTCTCATTTGAACCAACGCTTGCCATATATTTCAAGTATCCGGTTAGATGGTTACTGATTATTCACGGTTATCTTATATTAGCCATAGTATCGTGCTTTTTTTTTTGTCTATTATCATTATCATTTCAAGTGATAAGATTAGCGCCATTTTTATATAAAAACAAAGGACATTTACTTTTCCAAATGTAATGAAACCTATCTTATTCTTTTCTTCGTTTTTTTTTCTTTCTCTGTTGTCAGATAAATAATAATGTACTTGTTTCAAAGCAAGATGAGAGAAAAACAAATCACATCAGCTGTGACCTTTTTTTTTCTGTCTTTTTGGCTGAAACGTTTTGTCTTCCAATACTAAAATACGCCCAAAATGTTGAATATCTGTCACAAATATAAAAATCATGTGTATTGAACCTTTTTTTTTTTACATACATTATCTTTTTCTTTTTCATGTTCAAGCTGTATTTTATCCAATCATCTTTTATGCCTTCATAGAAAAGAAGATTAGTGGTCACATCATACATATTTATTATCTAACGCTTTAACTTTAATTATATAATAGAGTGGAAACTAGAGATGACTACATTTCAATTTGGTAAACAATGTACCAATTTAACAAAGAGAAACATCGAAAAAACTAAACAAATACGCATGCAATTTACGCGCTATTTTTAAATCCAAGGAAAAGAGAATTTCTTCTTTAAGATAACAGTGGATCCATTTCATATGATGACAAGATTTCATTTTTGGTATAAAAGATATACATATATATATGTTTAAAAAAAAAGTAAATTTGATGAAATAAAAACGTTGTACAAAGTTGAGATTGAGTTGACAAAAATGACAATATGTCTGCATCAATTGTGTAATGAAAGGAAAAAAGGCCCGTTCCTGATTGGGCTTTTACTTTTTGCAAATCATACGAACAGGTTTATTTGTTCTATCCCCTCCAAAAATAATAATTAGTCACTGGCTTTATATATTCCAGGATGTCTATTTTACCTCACTAATTCAGTTGCTTCAAGTCCTCTTGCTAATACAAATTCATTACAATCATCTCTAAAATGAACCAGAGTATCTGTATAATTGGAATAAAACTAAAGAAAAAAAAAGAGTAAATATAAAAACATATGTAAAATAGCATCATTGTTCCTACCTTGATACCCTCAACCAAATTAGCTCTTATTTCCTTAAATTTCACAAACGCCGTCTCCAAATGCATGATGGCAGTCTCTCTCTTGTAAAGGGTAGGAACACTCGATTTAAGCGAATCCAATTTCCCTATAAGATCCTCGAGTTGGTATATGAGATCCTGCTGTGTCGAAACAAAGGACTGCATTTTATGCTGAAATTGCTTATACTTTTCCAAATGACTATCAAAGACATCACCAAATTGCTCCGGTTCCAGCTTGACTATAGGTGACCCCTTGGTGAGTTCATTTGCCTTTTTCATCAAATCGGTTGAAATGTCATCTTCTTCAGAGAGAGCGATGGCTTCCTTCTCCAAGGTAATACGGCTCTCTTGGGCGGTGTTGAGTTGGGCGATGCGATCTCGAGATTGTTCAAGCAATTGGGCCAGCACAGGTCCACTCTCGTCTTGTTCGGATTTGGACATGTTGGGTAGATGGGATGGGATTTCGTCTTTGGATAGTGATAACATTTCGATGGCTTTTCCCCAATTGTTTACTTTGGCCTGTACGACACGATCTGCTTTTTGGGCTGCTTGAACAGTGTCGTTGTATTTGGTACCTGCGGTTAAAAGGTTGTGGGTTAAGGATTGTGAGCTGGGACGGTTCCAGACTAAAAATGGTGGAGAAAAAATAAATGACTTTCTTTTAGTGATATCCAATCATATTAAACACATGAAAAAGAGACCCTTTTTTTCCCTTGATCCAAAGCCCTCCTAATTCCTTTTTCCTTCACAACTTACGTTTTCCATATTCTCTATTCAACAGCGCATCCTGTTCATTCTCCTCTTCGAGCGCATTAAAACCTTCCTCTATCAGATCAATGTTGTTCTGTGACATGCGCTGTACCTTTTGAAGCATATCATAAAGTGACTGGATACCACCTTCATCATGTACCTCTTCCACATGTTCCACCAACTTTTTAGGCAATGCGTCGATTGCATCGAGAGAATAAGGTAAACGAAATTCGTCATAAAACCTATTTTTTTTTCATGTGAATATCAAACAAATCAAAAATCACAAGGAAATAAAATTACTTTACTCTTGTAATTCTTTGGTTAGGTCTTGATTCTTGCCCTGAATCTCCACCTTGATGATATAATCCTTCTTATCCGCATATACACTCGCCGCCTGATGAACTGCAAATGGCAGTAGATGCCCAAACAAAGGTCGCTTGATAAACTCATCCTCCTGTCTGGGTTGCAAGAGAGTCCAGTACGCAGGCTCGGTTACAAAGTGGGGGAGAATGGGTTTCACCATATCCGATCTAAGAATGGGCACAAGCTGACTGGGCTCAGGCACGGGTTCCATATAAACGAGATCGTTGTCCCTTTCGGCTCTGGCAATGTCACGCTGAATGCCATGATGGAGCATGCTAATATTTTCCTTAAATTGTGAATGAGCTACAGCGTCAATGGGGTTGTGCGTCTGTGCGAGTCTCAAGCGAGCAACCTCCTCACCATATCTTCCCGAAGAGATGGCCTCATTGGCCTTTTGGTAGTGGGCAACAGCAAGGAAGAAACTAAACTTGAGATGACCATATTTCTGCCATTCGTCTCGCTGCTTTTTCTTAAAAGTAATGTGCTGCTGCTGTTGTAAGAAGAGTTGATAATAGTCTGATACCTTGATTGCTAAGCGTGCGATGGTGCCGTGACGCATGTGCTCCATCACGGATTTTTGCCATATGCATTCATGTGCTTGGGCGAGCATCAGTGCAGTTAGAGCATTGAGTGTCTCTGGTTTGAAGTCGTTGGGTGGTTCGGCTCGAAATTCTGGTACAAGATCTGTTTCAATGTATTTTAAACATCCTGCAGCGTTCTATAAGCCTATCTATCAGTACGCCATCCTTTTTTTTTTGTTTACCGATTTGCATACCTGGAAATGTTGACATGCTTTACGCAATCCTTCTGTGGATACCCAATTCTGCTGACAGCCCAATTCACTATGAATAACAGCAATTCTAAACAAGACGCATGCTCTTTCATAATTCAAATTATAAAGTGTTTCTATAAAATAAAGTTAGATTTCATTCTATTTTATCATTGTACTTTCACGTGTTTCGTACCTGGTTTTTCTTGGGGTTGAAAGGCTGGAAACCAACCAATTTTTAAGTTTACCTAAAAAAAAGAGAAATAAGCCCAAGAAAACTAATAAAAAAAAAGCCAACTTGCTTCCTTACATTGAGTGGGAATCGAGAAGCAACATAGGTAAGTTGGTTGAAATAACTAAACAAGAGTTAGAAGAAAAAAGCGAAACCAAGTGTTTCATTTCCCCTTACATGTACAAGTCCTCCAATACAAAAGTGTCATTTAGAGTTTGTTTCATTGCAGTTGTTCTCATGGTGTCGAGTTTTTCAGCATCCTCTTCATATTTTGAAGGATCCTCTGAATAGCTCTTCTTGATGTAGTCTAATAACGCGGGTTTCCATTCCAGTTTGTCTGGATTCTTTATTGGAATACTCAGCAGTAAAGAAGGTTCGGTTACCATGGAAACCTCTTGTGAATTGTTGGAAAAGAATGAAGAAAGCAGATTGGAATACAATGTGTATAATAATAAGGAAAAAAAAATGGATATATATTATTATGGTTTAACAAAATTAGGGTGCACAAATGTGAAAGAAGAAAAGAGAAAGTGAGAGAAAATGTTGTATTTATTTAATCCAAAAAAGAAAAAAAAAAGTGTGTGACGATTATCATGCATTTATTTAGTATTGACCATTTTAACAACAGCGGCAAGAGTATGAATGTCTAAATCATTGTTGTCCTCATCTTCCAGCTGTTCCTGGTTAGATGACATGTAAGCCTGCATTTCTCTCGCATATCTTGCCTTATCTGATTCAGCCTTCTCGATCCAAGGCGATCGCTCCTCTTTGGACATGGCGTGCCATGTCCTTGATATCGTCTTACTAATAGGTCCAACAGTGGACCCAGGAAAACGCTGTGATACCTGCGGATAGACTGAGGCAAGGTAGTAGAGATAGGCAGACATGGGGTGCTTTGGTGCAAACGGGTTCTTGATCTTTTTCTTTTTACGTCCTCGAGGATCCTTTTCACCATTGTTTCTCTTTCTTTTTGTGCTTGGTTTTGTTACTTCTTCTTCATCCGTATTGTTATCACTATCTGAATGACTGTTGTGTACTTTTCTTTTCGCCTGTGCAAGCTCTGCTTTTGATCTTCTGGTATATATAAAGTCAGGATATTTCTTTAGATGTTCTTGTTTTAACAAAGATGCTTCTTGTATATAGAATTGACGTCGATCCTTTATTAGGAATAAATGATGGTTAATGGTACACTTTAATATATTACTAATTACTTATTATAGCTTACATCAGGCAATTCTTTCCACCAATAGCCAATTTCTTTACTGATTTCACCAACTGTCATTTTTGGCGACTGTTCCAGCAGTTTACGTCTCATATCGCGATTAAACAAGAGGTAAGCATTGGGTGGTCTTTTTAACTTTTCTTTAGTATTTGTTTTTTGTTGTTTATCATTCATTTTTGATGGTGGTGGTGGAGATAATGAAGATGATGATAATGGTGATGATGATAATGCGGTTCTTGTATCTGCAGTAGTAGTAGTAGTAGTAGTGGGATGTTGTTTAAATAATGAGAATGAAGGATATGCCGAAAAGGGTCTACTTTGATTAAATAAAGCGTCTTCGCTCTCTTCTATCTGTGCTTCTCGAATAGCCTCAGGCGACACTATGTGAGTAAGTGGAAGAGATGAGTGTTTTCTCATTGAATTTCCCTATTTATATTTTATAATATAATTAATTTACATATTAAAAATAGATGTAATAAGATTGTACTAAATTACCTCCTTTGTAGTCTGAATTGGCGGTAAACAAAATCTTTTATCATATACATCTGTTGTATAAAACGGTAAACTTGTCTATTTTATTATTATTATTATAAATTATTACATTAGCTATTGGTTGTAAATAAACAAATAAATTAATTAAGCTTACTTTGGACTGCTGTTGTTGTTCACTTGCAAGCAATGTAGGTGACAATGGCAGAAATGAGTTGTCAGGTTCGACTATTCTTTGGGTATTACTACGTTCCTTTATAAAAGAGGAAGAAGAAGAAGTATTCATTATTCACACAAGTGAGAATAACAAGAGAGAGAGAGAGAGAGAGGCAGGTAATGTGATTTAATAAGTAAGATAAATATATAAAAAAGAATGGGGTGCAAAAAAAAAAGGATCTCGTTCGACTTGTTACACATAAAGTAACAATGATTGGGCCATTGGTGAAAAGAAATACAATTGTGGGTATGCGACCTCTGATTGGCCAATCACCAAAATGAATGACCAAAAATGGTGACACAGACACAATAATAATGGCGTCCCATGATTTTTTGGATAAAAGGGCGTTTTTCCTCTTTTGGAAAAAATAAAAAAGTCAAAATTTTACACTTTTCTCTTTTTCTCAATAAAAAAAAACCAATAAATGTCAACAAGTCAAGATAATCCTATATTAAATGAACGGGAAGGCATCATTTTATCAAAAAAACTCGCTTATTTTCTAAGACACGGTGCTGCTAAAGAAAAGATATCCATTTCAGACTCGGGCTATGTTGCTGTAAAGGACTTGGTAAGCAAAAGAAAAACGAGAGCTTTCTTTTTGTCTTGTTACCTAACCTCTCTCGTTCCATAACGATAGCTGGCTCATAAAAAATTTAAAAGCGACACGTTTGAACACATCAAATATGTGGTGGACACAAATCCAAAGAAGCGCTATGAATTAGCGATTGCGGAAAATGGCGAGAATATGATTAGAGCCAGTCAAGGACATTCCATAAAGTCGGTAGAGGAAAAGGATCTCTTGAGTTTGCTAGAGAATGACGAGGCAGCAGTTATACATGGCACAACGCTTGAGGCATGGTCCATTATAAAGGAATCGGGACTCTCAAAGATGGGTAGAAATCATGTGCACTGCGCAATTGGATTACCGGGGGATCCAAAGGTGACGAGTGGTATAAGGAAGTCGAGTGAGGTGTTTATTTACATGGACGTAGCAAAGGCAAAGAAAGGTAGAGAGTTTAACTGTTGAATGGGTTTATGAAAGGTTAACTGATGATGATAATGGTGATATATAGACGGAATTGTGTTTTATAAGTCAAATAACGGTGTTATTTTAACTGAGGGCATAAATGGCCTAATACAGCCAATCTACTTTGAAAAGGTGGTTGACAAGAAAGGAAATGCATTGATTTAGTTACTTTGTATGAAACAAGCTTGCGTTTCATTGACATGTGCAAAATACAATACAAAGGGCTGAGGTTTAAATATGTGTCAACAATATCCATTTTATACATCGCTCTTTTTGATAATAAATAGAAAGTATGGTTGTGCTTCTCGTCATTACTGTGCTGCTAGCAAGCTATCTTCTCATCAAGGTGTACAGCCTGTCTCATCATTTACTTTTGCTTGCACAGCAATTAAGACGCCTTCATCAATACTTTGCTCCATCTCTGACAGAATGTCTGTTGGAAGCTGTTAATCTTGAGATTACTCGTGCTGCATATATTCCAACTCTCTTTAGAGTGTATATCATTGGCGTCGTGGAAACAGTCTATATTGCTGTCACGAAACGTGGCTTGTTTGGCCCTGTCAACCGCTCAAAACAAGAGCAACTTGTAGATGATATTGTGAATCAATACAGAGAAGCACATAAAGATCATCAGAAAATAGCACTTATTACCGGTAAAAGGAGAGAAAAAGAAAAAGAAAAGTACAGGGGCTTAATTGCGTATTGATTGTAGGCGGAGATTCTGGCATTGGGGCAGAAATAACAAAGGGGCTACTTTTGGCAGGATTTCAAGTTATTTTAGGTGTGTCTTTGTTTATCACTATTATTATTGCTATTATTAATGAATATGGATAGGATCTCGCAGTGAAGAAAATGGTGATTTAAAACAGGAATTTAAATCTGATAAAATATCATTTCTACCGCTTGACCTTACATCCTTTGATTCTGTCCATCGCTTTGTAAATCAAGTAAAAGAAATGGTTCCAAATAAAGCCATTTCATTATTAATAAGTAAGCTTAAAACACTGCCAATGGAAAGTATCTTGTTTCTTAATAATAATATAATATTCTTAGATAATGCGGGTATCATGAACGTGCCTTTCTGTTTAACAAATGATGGATATGAATCACAATGCCAAACAGTAAAGTTGTTTTTTAATTTTTATTATATTATGTTATACAACAAAATTAATGCTATCTCTCTCTTTTACTAGAATTACATATCACCTGTATTGCTAACACACTTACTACTTCCTTATATGCAAGACAATGGCCGTGTCCTGTTTGCTGCAAGCTCTACGCTTTACACAACCAATAATCTAGATACAAAAACACTGTCTACCAAATATGACTTGAACGGATTGGATCATTATGCTTTTAGTAAAGCCTGTATATCTCGCATGGGTCCTTTGGTAGCTAAAGAAACAAATATATCTACATTTGGCAAGTATTTGAAAATGCATTATTTGGATATAAAACTAACCTGCATAGATATCTAGTCTATCATCCTGGCACCGTGCGCACACGCTTATTCTCACATACAACTGTATTTACGTTACCTTTCTTGTCTCTTATTTTTGATTTCATCATGCTATCACCAAAAGAAGGCAGTTTGACACCTCTTTATCTCTGTCTAACCGATGCAACAAGACTATCAACGGATGAGGGAATGGGAGGAAGTGTCTATTGGGCAAATCAGAAACCACAGCTTTTACCTGCAATAATGATCAATGGGAAATTAGATAATTTAGATGAGCTGTGGAAAGACACTATCATGAAATGTAAAATGTGTACTGAATAAATTAATAACATGCAAGTGATGAATGTTATCTTGCATTTAAAATGTTGCTCGAGAATAAATAATTTTATAAAAAAAAATCGTATATATATAATGAGAGAGGGATCCACCCCTTCTAGACCTGTCTCCATTTATCCATCACTTTATCATATCAAAATGTGGTGTAGTCAATTGTTGCAACACACAATACTACTTGCTATAGTCATAATAACAAGTGTCAAAAGTGATGAATATAAGGCTTTACCTGCCATTGTTCAAACACCAGTTGAGATATACAATCAATTGCTAAACCATTCCATCATGTTTTATGAGGCACAGAGGTCAGGCCAGTTACCTCAAAACAACCGTATTCCTTGGTAATGAATAGTATATATATATTGTTTTCGCTTTTACTCATACTCTTTAATCATAAAGGCGCCATGATTCTGCACTCAATGATGGATCACAAGTGAACATAAATCTTTCTGGGGTAAATATTAACTTTATTTATTAAATGCATTACTCACCCTTTTTATGTCTCTTTTTTTAGGGATATTATGATGCAGGTGACTACCTGAAATTCACATTTCCATTGGCATATAGTTTATTTGTGTTAAGTTGGGGAGGTAAAGTAATATAATAGATAGTTTGACCTGTTAAGAAATTCACACTTGTGCTTTAAGGTTTTGATTATTACGAAGGATATAAATTAGCAAATCAATCAACATATTTAAGGGATCAGATAAAATGGGTATAGTCATCAGCTCCCTTTTTCTATGTAATAAAACAAGAGTCTAAAATAATAATAAAAGGGTACAGATTGGTTAATAAAAGCACATCCAGAGCCATCCACATTATTTGTTCAAGTAGGTATAATATGTTATTATTATTATTGATACTATTATTCATTTTTTATTACATTTTACTTTGAAAAAAGGTAGGTGACGAAAACTTGGACCACAGTTATTTTGGTATGTCTGTGCATTAAATCTGCATATGCCAAATACACTGATATATAAACACAGGTTCGGATTCTGGTATTAAATTACCGCGGCCATGTTATCAAATCAATGAGACTTATTTTGGAACGGACGTAGCGGCCATGACTGGTAAGCTTATATGAAAGAAAAAATATTTAAAATGCTAAAAACAAGTTAGCTGCTGCATTGGCAAGTTCAGCGCGCTTCTTTTCTATAACAAACGATCCCGAGGATATGGAGTACGCATCTATCTTGGGTCGGCATGCAATTCAACTCTACAATGCGTCGGTGTCCATTTTACCATATCGGTCATACCAAGCGTCCGTTCCTTCTGTACTTCGCACGTATGCAAGCTCTGGTAAATATATGTTGCATATATTTAATTATGATTTCGTGACTAAAAATGACGATTCACGTTCTTTCTCAAAAAAAAAAAAGATTATACGGACGATTTAGTACTCGCATCATTGTTGCTTTATAAAATCACAAAAGATAAATTATATATTGAAAATGCGCATTATTTTTATAATGGCGGACTTGGCCTTGGGGGACGAACCCAGCCATTAGGATGGGATAATAAGGTAAATCATTAATGAAAGAGAAAGTACATATGTGTGTGTGAGAGAGGGAGAGTTCTGATGTTGACGTATTTCTATTAGTATGGCGCTGTCTATGTTTTGTTCTCAGAAATTATGCTAGAAGTAGGTGACGAATACGAGTTATTCATGAAGAGAGTGGATACAGAAAAATATTTGGATGGTATTGTGGATGGTACTTCTGTAAATAGAACCCAAGGTGGGTTACTTTGGTGGGATGATTTTAGGTTAGTAGCACGAAAAAAAAAGACAAAAACAATTATTAAGATGCCTTCTTATAGTGACGTCAATAGTAATGCAAATGCCTTGAGTACCGGCCTTCTATTAGTTTCTTATTCAACCAACGTACTAAAGAAAATTATTGGGAAGTCAGAAAATAAAGAGATTTTGTTATCAAAAGTGAGAAAATACGAAGGTAAAATTAGCAGACTTCTTTCTTTTTTTTTTCTTAAAAGTAACCTTTTCTATAGTGTTGGCAAACAGTCAATTGAGTTATATTTTAGGCAAAAATCCTTTAAAGCAAAACTACGTTGTTGGAGAAGGACCTGACTCTCCCAAATTTCCCCATTCTGCTTTGACAGGTTCGGGAACGGACGTCAACCCTAATAGCACGGATATTCCTTTACCAAATATTTTATATGGAGGTATGATACATAAGAGGGAGATGAGTTGGGAATATGAAGTCATTTTTTCTAACTTTGATATAGCATTGGTGGGTGGACCAAGCCGTAACGATAGCTACTATGATAGCCATCTAAATTGGGAACAGAATGAAGTGGCCTTAGATTACAATGCACCCTACCAAAGTCTTTTGGCATATAAAATCATGTATGATATGAGTGACAGTTTAGATGAACCCAGCTCACCACCAAAAAACAGGAATAGGAAAGACAATGAGAGTGGACAGGAGACATTGCCAAATTGGGTTCTTCCAGTTGCAACAACTTTATCAGTACTCGCCCTTGTTGCCATTGTCACAGTTGTGTGGAAACTATACAGTCGTCGAAGGGTTCAAGCAAGAAATAAAGGGGTCATGACAGCAACAAATGATGTTTCTTCAAACCAATTTAGACATGTTAGTGCTCAAAGTTTACAACCATCCTTGAGTTTTGGCTCAACGCTTAGAGGATAGATAAGTTTTATATATATATGAATATTCTAATAAATAAGTGTAATAAAAAAACTGAACTTTTTAACATAAATTTATTGTAAATGAAGTTACTTATTTTCTCTCTCTCTGTTTTACTTTAACTTTAAAGCTATTACTTTTTAACGTCAACGTGAGATATACTCGCTGATCATCGCTATTCTTCAATTCTTGCTCAATAGGCATCAGCTCATAGTGCTTTATGACTGCCGAAAGGGCGAGGCGCATCTCTTGAAGTGAGAAATTCTTC
>VCJJ01000809.1:37918-54644 GCA_024139415.1 Backusella tarrabulga | reverse complement strand
TTTTTTTTACTCTTTGTCGATGAAAGGCTTTATCCCTTGCTGTAAACAAAGTTTTTACACTTCTACCTTTTTTTAAGAAAAAAAAAGATTTATAAGTAATTATACGAAAAAAAGAAAAAAAAACGGTAAGCTGAAATACCTGAAATAGTATCGTACATAGATGATTTTGGTAAATCTTCTGTAACGAGTACTGTCTTTATTATATCTTTATCTGTTACCGATAAGCAGTCTGGACTTAGACGTACGACGTGTCCGTATTTCTCATGTAGCTCTTTTATATGTTTATATCTCAAAATAGGCTTTTAGTGAAATTCAGTCCCTTCATTAACCTTCTATCTGAAATAGCTCACCTTTCCCCGTTCAAGAAATTATATCTTATAGACGGTGACCATAGAAATCGAGTAATGAAAGGACCAGGTATACGTACAAGCGGACCAAAGAGACCAGTGTATATTTTCTAGGAAAAAAGTTAATAGAGTGAATAAACAGAAGAGCGAAACAAGTATATTACTTTCATAACGTAGTATGCTGCAAGAGAGAACGCGACAACCTTAGCGAGATCCTGGACATTTTTTTTATCTGGTAGGTACTTTAAAATTTGGCTATTAGACTTAATTATATCTTTGAAATGCCTCTCCATATTCATTTCTGATTTAATGTGAAAAGATAAAAATACTATGAAGAGGAAGAGGAAGACGAAGAAAATAAATATTAAAATGATGATGGTAAAAAAAATGCGAATTCCAAAGACTGGCTAAAAACAAGGGATCAATGATCCTAGGAAAAGCTTCCAAACAAATAAGCACGAAAGTTTACATGGATTAGTTTCACTAACGCTATCTCCTTTTCTATACGGAGATTATGATCAGCGCTATTGAAACAAAATAGGGATATGTATAGATGCAATCATAAAAAATTAGCAGCCCACTTTTTAATGTGAAATATACGATAAATAGTACACGATTCTTTTGAAAAAAGCAAGCTTCAATATATATATTTTTTTCAGTATGATGAAAACCATTGGTTTGAATGAAAAAAAAGGCCTAACTCAATTATATAAGTGTAGTCGTATTTTGTTAGTATAAAATTAGTGATATTAGTAGAAATATTAAAAAAATTCTGCATGTACAATTTGAATAAACTTTTAATCGTATAAAGCCAACAAGAATTGCATAGGGGGTTGCTTTCATTTTGCTTTCCATTATCTATGATGCCTTTTTAAGCCTTGCTATAGAACTCAATAATTAAAGATTGAAGGTATGGTATTGAATGATAACGAATATATTAATACAATATATGGCCAAACTAAAACAAAAAAAAAAGAAGTTTTAAGTAGACTTTGCTGCAGGTAGTGAAATGCAGGAGTCTACAGATATACCTCTTACAGTAAGATTTTAAGTATTCCTTATTTTATACATATCCGAGAAAAAAAATGAGAGTACAGATCCTCTCCATGATCTTCAAATCGATATATTACTGAAAAATTTAAGAACTATGATTGTTTTATTTTTATTTTTTTCATTAGTAGAGTTAAAAAGAGAATAAGCGGGATCAATGTCAGTCTCGACAGAGGGCTCTTTAAAAATCGAGAGCTCAATAGTCCAACTTCTTTTAGTAACCAAACAGGTTTAGTATTTGCATCAAAATATAAATTAATGAGAAAATATTTTCAAATTGTTTCAATTTATTGAATAATTATTGAGAAAAGGTTGATGAAAGAAGTAAAAAAGGGGAGGGGGGCTTAAGAGAGGTGAAGAAATTGGTATTAACTCAAGGCATGATACTAAAATAATGGAATATAGTATGTCTGGCGAGCCAGATGTTCTGGTTTTTAAAATATTGTATAAAAATTACAAATTATGAAAAATGGGACCTATTGAATCTACTTCTGTCATGCTGGTGCGTTACTCTATCTCTTAACATCACGTTATTCTTCATCGGGAAATAATATACCTTTATGGACGTTGCTACATGGCTACTGACCATTATTTGCTCACTGCCTGAAATATACTCTGTACACATGGTATATGCCCCCTTTCTCAATAATTATTATCATTTTTCTCATTTATTTGTAATGCTTTCTCAATTATTTCTCATTTTTTCCCCATTAATTTGTATTTTTTTCTCATTTTTTTGAATAAAACAGTATCAACATTGATCATTGCCGTATAGAACTCAATGATAACCAAAAGTCAAACTTCTCATTACTTTTACATATGCAGTCAGAACTGGATAAATGTATATTGAATACGAAAAATTTAGTGTAAACTATGTGTTTATTGAAATAAGATTGTATTATACTATAAAACTAAGTAACAATGGGTATTTAATATGCATATGGCATATGTATAAAAGTAGCATACACTTTTGATCACAAGATAATGTGATTCTTTGCTTATTTTCGGTGCTTCACTCTAACTTTAAAACTGTTCTTTTTTACGCCTAAAGTGATATATAGTCTGACATCTTTACTATCTTCCAATTCTTTTTCAATAGCAATCATTTCGTAATATTTCAAAAATGATGACAGAGCAACGCGCATCTCTTGAAGAGCAAAATTCTTCCCAATGCAATTTCTAGTTCTATAACAACGTAATAAATATATATATTATGGATAAAAAAAAAAGAATCATTACCCAGAACTAAATGGAAAAAATGCATCTAAATCGGCTGGTTTTATATTGCCACTCTCTTCAGGGATCCAGCGCTCTGGAATAAATTCAAGTGGACTTTCCCAGTAATCTGAACTTGTCTGTACATCATAAACATTGGTAACAATTGTAATCTAAAAAGAGAAGTGTTGGTATATTATTGATTAATATAAATTTGAACATTACATACTCCTTTGGGTAGAACCAAATTGTTGCCTAATACAGTTTTTTCAGCAGTTATGCGTGGCATACCACCAGCCGCAACAGCGTCTATACGTAGCGTTTCGTTGATAACTGCGTTCAAATAAGGAAGGTGCTTGATTTGTTCATGATTAAATATCTTTCGGTCCTCTTCCAGAGGCACCTGATCAATCTCAGCGTAAAGCTTTTTGAATTTTTCAGGATGTCGAAGTAACTCAATAATAGCAAAACCTAAAGTATTACTAGTTGTTTCGGAACCGGCTACTAAAAACAAAACAGTTTCTGACATAATGGCATCAGCTGCCAAACGATCTTCATCATTTAATGCCTTTTGTGAATCAAGAAGAGACTGCAATATATCCTTTCTTTTTTCGCTTTTAACAGAAATGCGCTGCTCGATGATATCTTTTAAGAACTAAGTATATCCAATCATATAAATCAACTACCATTAAAATACTTGAGCATTAATAAAAAAATACTTACATTGTATAGCCTTGGATCTGTTTGTGTAGCACTTCTAACAAATATTCTCGAAAGAATTGGAAACATGCCGTTTACAGCTGTACTTTTCATTTCATGCTTGATGACACCAGGAATAAAGTGATTGTTATTTTCAATCATTTTAAATGTTTGTCCGAATGCTGTTTCACCAATTACATCCAAAGCAAGGCACTGCATTAACATCCAAATATCCACTACACCATAACCGTCTTCATCCTTTGTATTTTCAATATCTTTACTGATTTTGTCAATTAGTGATTGTGTAACGGTCGTCATGAAGGGCTCAAGTGAGTTCAAATATTTAATCGAGAAAGCTGGTGAAACAACTCTTCTCTAGTTCCAAGAAAACGAGAGCATTTTATAAAAAAAGAGCACAAACTTATTTATTATATTTAAAATACTTACTCTTTGACGGTGAAATGTTTTATCTCTTGTGCTAAATAGGTTTGGAGTTCCCTTTCCTTTTTTTAAAATAAAGCTATTGTTAGCATATGTATACAAAAGATTTACAGTTGAAGTACACACGGGCAACAAGATCATAAACAGGTGATTTTGGTAAATCATCTGTAACAAGGATTTGCTTCATCATATCTTTGTCTGATATAGAAATAATGCTTGGACTTAGACGTACAACATGTCCATATTTTTCATGAAGCATTTTTATAAGTTGAAATCTATACGTAAAAAGAGTTTATAAGAAAACAACAATTGTTGTAATAATAAGGAGCTACCTTCTTCCACTAGCAATGTTATATTTAAACGATGGGACAGTAGTAAATCGAGTAAGGAATGGTCCAGGAACTTTTGAAAGTACTCCAAAGAAAGCGATATATAGTTTCTAATGTAATTGTTTGTATTTTAATTATACTATAAAGCAAATATCTTACATTCAATGTGTAATAGGCTACAAATGATGCAACAGTAAGCTTTACAGCTCTTTGAATGTTCATTCTTTTTGAAGCATATTCAATGACTTTATCTTTATTATCCTGCAATGTTTTTAAATAAAAATCAATATCCATTTTACGATGAGACTGTTCGAAAAGGAAGAAAAATGAAAAGAGCGGAAAACATAAAATAAATTGAGTTTTTATTTGCAATACTTTATACCTTAAATGGTTCGAAAAAGCTTATCATAATCGTATTATGGAAGCAAAATAAACCATTTTTGATAAATGCAATTACAACATAATAATTCGCTTGATTTATATATTACTTTTTTGGTAAAAACTACAGAATTTTTTTTCTTATGGTAATAATTATTAACTTGCCGTATCATAAGAGTAACACGTTAAGTATTTATCGAACATCAGGTCATTTTAATAAAATAGGCATGAAATGTACAAAAGAAGAAAAGTTTTACCATTCCAATACCGCTGTGATACCCACTCAAAAATTGAAGTTTAGTTCTATCATTCAAAAATCATTCTCACCCTTTTTCCCTCTAATGACTGACTGATTCCACACTTGATATATTTACTGTATTCATATCATGTATCTTTGGTTTGGATCTTTATCTCAATATCTCCAAATTGTGTAAATCAATTTAATGAATTGGTCAAGAAGATCAGCATTATAATCTAGTAATAGCTCATCATACTAAAAATGAGACCAAGTATTTGACTCATGAAATATAGCGCAATAGTTGCGTGATCTAATTGAATATTAACCATTGTGCCAATATTAAACCAGATATTTAAAAATGATTTCGTTATAAATATCAAGGCTACTCATATAATAAATCCCATTGATGCACCATCTATTAGTGATTTTATATCAAGATAATAAAATGCGAAGATGATTTTGTATTTAAAAGTAAAATGTTGATGCTAGTAATCAGAAGTAACAACAACATATCTTCTTTTAATGGATCGGCGAAGAACGTAACCCAATTCCTGGGTTTATTATGTAATTTATGCGAAAAAGAAATATTGGGTAGTTGAGACTACCAAACTTTCATTATTTAAGAGCAGAATAACAAAATCTGAGCTCTTTAGCAAAAACAAAAAACCATTTTTCACATGGTAAACTGACAAAGGGATATGAGCTATATTATTACAAATATTGAGGAACTTTCTTCATTTTCACGATAAATAAATTAAGCCTCGGATCTTCCATACCAACTTTCGATTTTTCAGCTAAAATTCTACATGTAAGTTCGTCTGAATATATTAATGAACACTAAGAGATAAATTTAGGAGCTATATCATATATTTTATTTTAATATATGTATCATCTGAAGAAAACTAATACTAACTACTATTTGAGTAGCCATAAAGATATTGTGAAATCCTGTACAATCTGAAAAGTATATCAATCGTTTAAATAATGACGCATACATTATACGGCGACACTACCATACCACATGTTTATCTGACGGTGGTAGTACTCTGTGTCAATGGTTTATGATGGTTTTCAAAATATCAAAATAAAGATAGGTTGAATACGTCTTTTATCTATTGCTAAGAAAGGAAAAAACAGTGTCCTGTATACCCTATTTTTTTTAGTCTTCAAATATCCAATCGTTTTTATGACTAATATCGAGTAAAAAAAAATCACGATTTTATATGTCTAAATAGCACAGCATCGATTTAGCCTTGTTTACGTAGTGTTTTTATTGTTCATTATTTACCTATAGCAAGTTACTCTAGTATATCATATTTTTGCTCAAACATCGTCATTTACAAGAAAAGTTTAGCCATTCACAGAAAGTTAGATAAGAAGGAAGCCAAAAAGTTGATAAAGTCTTACCTTTTATTTATCATCGCTAAACCAATTTTAGCTTTCTGTTTTGAAAAGGAATGCCCTAACCATACTTTTCTTTTCTTGTATTGTTGCAAGAAAAAATATATTAAAAGCCTTCATATACGAGCCATCGTATTTGAGTATTTGAGTATTTGAGTATTTATTGCCATGTGATAGATATTATATTTGTCAATAGAGGATCCATATTCTACAAAGTCACTGAAAACTAAGTACTACGGTTTGGATTTCAACAAGTAAACACAAATGTTTGCTACGGAAAACAAATGAAATATTATAAAGTGATGCCATAAAGTTCTTGTATACATATAATACAGACTTTTTTAATATTTTATTAAAATTAGTATTAAGATTAAAGAGGAAGCGGAAGGGAAAGGAGTAGATATGAAGAGAGAGCGAGGGAGGGAAAATAGTAGAAGAGGAAAAGGGCTGTAACCAATATTTATGTTTTTTATGGAACTAAGCACTATTGTGGAAATTTCCAACCAGTCTACTGTGAGCCTGAGCAAGTTGAGCTTCCAGTTCTAAAACGTACTGTCTGTTGCGCTTTTCTTTGTCTGAAATTTGATCTCTTTCAGATTCTAATACCGCTACTTTAACTCGCAATCGATCATTGTTGGTCTTGAGGTCGCCCACTGTCTTCTCCAAGGACTCCATCTTTAGTGCTTTTCGCAAACGCGATCTACGAGCAGCATCGGTGTTGCGTTGTCTTTTCGTAACTAAGTCCGTCTTCTTTCCCTTCAGGCTTTTATTTACAGTCTCTGGTGATGTAGGTGGTGGGGTAATTAGCCTCTTGCTGTTATTAATATCTTCATCATTGACGCTAGTTACAAGTTCTTCGTTGGTATTTACTGCCTCAGGTTTTATATGTACGTTATTGCGGAATTTCGAATAGGCTTTAATAATTGGAATTAGATGAGGAGGGATAGGCATCTTGGTGCCGTTACGCAATAAAATTAGGGTTCCATTTTCCATCTGCAATAAGGGTTTGCTATCAATATGTACATCGTTGTTATTTCTCTCAGCATGGGCTTGTAATGAAGTTTGAATACTGTGATTATTATGTTGAGCGAATTTACAGTCCTTCTTGATATTAGATTTGAATGTACAATTAGTCGAAGGGTGGGTATCAGTGAGAAGGTTGGACTGCTTCAAATCATTTTCAAGCCAATCATCCAAGGCGCCAGCGCTTAGTCCCCATGAATGTGTTGATTTGTTGTCGATTGAGCTCATTGTGGTAAATTATGTAGTTTATATGTATAGATGGGGGGTTAGTAGTAGTATTTCTTTTGTAAGATACAGGAGAAAAAGAAGTTATAAAATGAAATATATGACAATTTTTTAACCTTGTCCAGATAGCTGCTAGATTATCACCTGGTATTCTCGAAATTTGATTGGATGACTTGATGACAAGTTTTGTCTCGCTTGCTAGTCAAGCTATATGATTGGATGTCCATAACTGGAAGAAACTAACTTTTTTGCCTTTTTTTTCGAAATAGTTTTAGAAGTGTTGTAGCTCTATCTACTTGAACGGGTAAGCTGAGACATCGAATGCTATCCGTTTTTTGAGTCTCTGGTTCCAATACCGGAATGATGGCATAGTGCATATTTTTTTTTCTTTCGTGATTATTTAATAAAAAAGAAAATTATATGTGGTAGACTTTAAATCACTGTGCTTCACAATCTGATGGTGATCCAATTGTTGAACTAGTAACATTCATGTTTGCACAAATTATGTTTATTGACTCACCAACATAAATCAACAGGATTGGCGTTTAATGCATGAAGTAATTTTTACGTCCTCCAATCAAAAGCTGCATCTTCGCTCCTTATCTCCGACGCGAAAAGTGTGCACCTTCTCCTTACCAAACCTTTTTAATATAAAAAAAAAGACCATAAAGAATTAGAGATCCTCCATTTTAATTGGAAGAGTGATTAAGGGTGAGCTTAAAGATCTACCAAGATCTGGCCAATGCTCAATAATACATCTGACTTTTAAAAAACTAGTATGCATATTCATATTAAAACCTTGACGCCTTTGACTTTGCTTCACAAAGTGAGAAAACCAAACTCTAAAAAAGATGATGGAGTTGCGAGTTTTATTTATTTATATTTCTTCTTATTTTATTTCTATCTTATTTTTGAGTACTTTTAGTTCACTATATGCTTTTTTTTACTACAAACAATAATAATCTGGATCGATACCAGTCAATATTCAAGTCTTACGTAGCAATTATATATACTTTAATGGTTTTCCTCTAATAAAATGAATGTTGCTTTGTATGCGTATGTGTCTCACATTTTTTTTAAAGCTGTGTATCTCTTTAAGTACTATAATAAACAAAAGTAGAATTTCATTATATTGCATGTATCAGAAAGAGAAAACCAAAGCTTTAAAGCGGCAAACCAACATACATAAAACATAATTGATTTAAAATATGCGAAAATAGGATTTTTCCAAATCCAAGAAAGAAACTATCGATAAATCCAAGTAGAAACAAAATCTAATTCGACTATAATCTCAACATTGGAACCAGGAGAAGTCTCACCAGAAATATGTGTATCTAAACAATGGCAACTAAAAAACCTCTACATTAACACGACATCACCAGCGTTGAATCAACAATTATTTGGTACTTATCGATATTAATATCAAAAGATTTTATATCAAATGTGACGCTCGCTGTTTTACACCATGACAGAATGAAAGAAAAATAATATTTTTAACTAAAATATGATACACCAATTGGAGTTTCCATGAAGTTATCTGTTAAATCAGAATTATTTTCTCATTAATACTACGGAGTACTCTAAATACAATTAGTGGATTATAGACGGTTATATAGAGATTGACATTGTACTTCCAATGGGTTACATTAAGAGCATAATATTAAAAAAAGGGAATTCGGTAATTAGAAATATAATAAAGCGCAGTATAGGCTGGAAGACCCACACACTGGTATCTCTATTAATAGATTGCTTTCAAAACTCATACTTTAGATAAGTCACTGAGCAATCTGAGATTTATATCATTGGATCCATAAACATGCTCCTCTGATTTTTGAGGAACAGTTGAGGAGTGATGGGAGTGCTTTCGGCGACTCAAAAGTAAAAAAAAATAATTTTTGAGGGACTATGGGAGATGCTCTTAGTACTCAAAAAAAAAAGAGAAAAACACAAGTTATTCGTGCATGGGATTCATTAATTTATGGGATTTCTTTATGATGCTGTCAATATAATTTGACATCAATCAAGAAATTTATTAGAAAGTGATCATTTCACTTCCTTTTTCTGAATTTTTGGTCACAAAGGCTCAACTACCTTGCGTCGATTTAATACAAAATGGTGACACCTTTTGTTTTGGGAAAAAAAAGGAGTCTACCAACCGAGATTTTTAATTTTATCCTTAAATATGAAAAACATACTAGTGATCCAAGAGTAAGAGGTAACCAAGTGTTTTTCTTTTGGTCACTTCAACTATTTTGACAGGTTGATCTCTAAGCCCTAAACCTTAATAAATAGAAGAGCCAGGGAATCCAGAATTCCAAAGAATATTTCTTTCTTTTTATGAGTACAATGGTGTAACTATAAATAAATGTAAACAAGTAGATACATGTGATATTGATATAATTTTATTTGCTTTGATTTAATGTAACAAAATTGAATTAATAATTAAAAAAGAAATGGGAGGTATATATTGCTATTAAATGTAGAAGAAGAGATAATTTATTCTATTGTCCACATGTTATTATCCTGTGTTTTCGCAGCAGTAGAGGGTTTTCCTTCTTGCTCCAACAAGGTCTTGCTGGCGTTATTTTGACCACCTTCATAAAGTTCATAGTGTTCTGTGCTTTCATTATCAATTGGAGCATGACCGTCTTTACCATAGACCTTATTCTTGGAATTAGTGTTGGTCTGTGAGGCAAAGATTTTAATATCATTATACACATTCCAGAAGCATTTACAAGCTACTGCCAGTGTAACCAATATCAAGGCTAGGGTGATGACAGTTGTAAAGACGAGGAATTGGCGTGTGTGCTCATAGGGATCGTTATCTGCAGGTCGAGGTTGTGCAATACGAACCAGTCTGTAAATGAAATAAGCAACTGATGCGATACCTGCTACAATAAATGTACCCATTGCGTATTTGTTTTGTCTGTACACTGCAAGTAATGCTAACGAAAGACCCAGGCCGCCCAACACAAATACAAGCACACACTCGGTGATACTTGCATCGTATTGAAGGTATTTAGAAGGGATTAGTTGAGCAGCAAAGGAAAAGATGAAAAAGAAATCAAGCTTAAGACAAGTAAGGAGGATACTTGTTGCTACTAAAGCGCCTCGAACTCTGTGTACGAAGGTAAATCAAAAATGTTGCTATTAGTGCCACCAATCATGTGTGACTAAGAAAAAGTTTTTTTTTCTGTTGTACCTTATATCAGCTGAAAAATTTCTATAATTGTCCCACGCAAATTGTTTTCTTAATCGCCAACCCAGAAAAGCCAAACAAAGGAAGAAGAAAGGAATCAGTGCAATGATGGCATATTCAATAGGACTCATCACTCCGTGAAAGTATTTTTGAGTCGCGGCTAAACCTGCATCTGCCCACTTTGATCCAGGTACTGGTGCCCAGTCATCATCAGTTCCACTAATCAATTATTATGGACACACGTTAGCTTTTTTGACAAAAGGGGATTGGTACTCCCTCGTTAATTTTGATGTTTTCTCTTACCAAACCAAAGTTTCAAGAATAAGATGTTGTTTGAGTTGGATGCCAGCATAGCTGTATGTATTTGATTAGCCACAGATCAACGTTTACATTGTTCTAATATTTTATATATAGAAGACTTACACTAATAAAAGCAAAAACAAAAAAGGTTAGTATGATTCATGCTTTTTTTTAAAAAAAAGTGCTAGTGTTTATTTACCAACAACCATTAAGCCGAAAAGAACAAGAGCACAGAGTTGGGCTATAAGAATTAATCAATTTTTTAGTCTTTTACACCTCTCTCTCTCTCTCTCTCTCTCTCTTTCTTTCTTTCTTTTTTTTTGTGTACCAGTATTTTTTTGGATCAAGGCATCGGCACAAAGAACAACTTGAAATACTTGCGAAATAATAAACAGGGAGTGATAGATCAAGTCAGATTCGCTAACACCTAGTAATAAATGATTTGTTATGAGCGACAAGCTTTTACAATAAAACAGATATATATTTACCTTCTCCTTTCATGGTCACTTTGCAGTTGGCAACAAGTTGCAAATGGTTCATGATAACCATACCTTCCAAGATACAGATAAGCACTGCTTCAAATGAAACGAGTGCAAAAGTTAAGGTAGACTCTCTAGTCTGAAATATATTTTTTATCCCCATAATGCTTTATTTTTAAAATAAAAAAATGGTGAAAAAAAGGAAGTAAACAACAGGAAAAAGAGAAAAAGAACAAAGTGATGTTTTTTATTTACAAAACATTTTATTTTTTATTTTGTGTAAGGTTTGCACTTAATGTCACAAAAATACATCGTCATATTGAGGCGCAGTTGAATACTCCTAAAAAGTATATGAAGAGGTTATTTTAAGATGGATTTACATGCTTTTTATACTGTGAAATAACTTTAGGCTCTAATATATGTTGGTAATGAATATCCCGGGTATGGAGCTCCCTGTGTGACGCATTTTCACTCTCACTCTACACCACTCGTGTTCATAGACAAAAGCCAAAACCAGAGGTCCACGAAAATAAATAAACTTTATTTTTAAAAAAAAATTGGATCCAGATGGAAAAGCTAGCACTATGATCTAGCTCCTTTCTATAAAAAAATAATGCTCTTTTCCAACAAAAACTTATTGTATTAAAAAATGCAACAGATAGAATGGTAACATGATTGATCTTCAGTGACATAAAAATGTTGGTTCAACTCTTGTTGAAAATTAAATCCACATTTTGTATTCTCCTTCTTTTATAAGCTGAGATGATTTTACCATATTTTATTTAACTTTGTTGTTACAGCCATGCCTTCGGTGCAAGATAGCCATATACCAAATACAGTAATGAAGCATCCCGGATATGTATATAAAAGGATGATTGCTTTTACAACTTTTTCTGTCTTTTATGGAATCGAGATGTGTACAATGCTTCTACTCTCACTTTGATGAATTTTAAAAAGACTGATCATTTTTAGACAGTTTTGGAGGTTTGATGCACTGGCGTGCTCTTTGGTGTTGGCAACTATTCAGAGATAGCTTGGTATGTATTATTCTTGAGAATTTGTTTTTTATTTTCACAGAATAAATTAATGCTCATTTTTTTTTAAAAAAAACAAGATATCATCTGGTTTACTTTCAGCTTGTGGTCCTCCCCTTACCTCTACATTTCTTCAATGCTATGACTAACCGATGGCTCTTTTGGTTCTACCGGTGCTCCCTCTTTCCACTACTTCATCTACAAACACTCTCCTTGATGGTGGTATATTTACGTAGAGTGTTTGACCACCCGATACTAAGTTAACTTTGGTTTAAATCGCGGCGGTGCTTCACCTGCATTGAGAACATACCACTCCTTTATGAACCTTAAAAATAGTTTATATTATAACTTTAAATCCGGCCCAGCTGTCGCTGTGGCTTAACAGCTACATCGAAAAGGTAAGTTTTTCTCTCTCCGAATTTCCTTATGTGGAACTAACACCTTTCGTAATGTAAAAAAGGATCTACATGGCGCTTAGATAATGTATTATTTTTAAATGGCGTTTGATTATGTTATGTTATACAAGCAGTACTGTAGATTTCAAGTTACAAAATAAAGTATATTACCAAATCCCGTAGTTTATAATTGAAATCTATTCAAACATAACGAAAGATGAACTTTTTTTTTTTAATTTATGTGAAATACACATAGCTTTGAAGAGAAGTGATGTTATTATGCCCATCAGAAACGTGTAAATATCCAAAGCTATACCCAAAGAGACAAGCCTTACAGCTAACATTGCAAGCAACATGTACAATGAGAAAACTAAAGATAAAACCAAGATAATTTATGCTCATACCTGTAGAAAAATTAACACTGGTATGTGACCTTACTGAAAATATTTTGCTCTAGAATTATGAATCAAGAAACTCCAGAATTCTGTGTACTGCAAAATGTACAAACAACGGCCTTATATCAAGCAGCTCTTATTATGATACCATAAAAAACTATAGCGTATTATTAAATGTAATATTTATTCAAATCAAGAATAAATACTAATTTTTCTACAATGTAAGTAACATACTATTTATTTCACTTTGGCATATTTCATTTTAAATTGAAAAGTTTTTTTTTACCATGCCTTTCTAACATTCATATACTCAAAAACTCATATAAACTATACATGTATAATAAATTAAAACCACCTTTAACGATAGCGCTACACATGAAGAGATCATTGAGCTCGTCATATCTTTTTGATAAGATGTCAGAATCGGAGAGAGAAGGGCTAAAAATACTTTTTCAAGGACGAATTATAACACTTTGCATATGCAGAAATCCTTAAGTTTTAAGCCCAATATCTTATTATTAAAGATAGAGTTTGAAAGTACAAAAAAAAAAGCACGCTTTGTAGTCAAATCTCAGTTTACCGATACAGAGGAATCACTGATTCCTATCGATATCAAGATTTATAGATAGCCAAACATAGAAACTACATATTAAACGAATTTTTGGGCCAGAAACAATAGATGATATGGGCCTTTCTTTCATGAAGAGAATAGGATTAAATCAAGTATATCAAGATGCCACTATATAAACTATTCCCCTCAATAACACAATTGAGACACTCTATTCAGTTTCTCTGTTTAATCATACACAATCTAATTATTTTTTTTATAATTTTTCCTGGTAATATGCTTGTTCTATTACAGTCTGATTGTGTCCTTTTGGGATAAATATGATTGTATAATTTTAATAAATAAAAACTAAAGTTTGAGCCACTGTAAACATTAAACATGAAGTAAAATGCCACAACTCAAACTGTGCTGTGCTAATCAACCATTGTTTATTTTCGTTAAACCATCCATTTTTCAGTGGACGCCACTTTTTCTCTCACAGTTTTGTTTGTAAAGAAGCTTTGCGGTCACGTATCAAGGAGTATCGAGTGACCTATATTTGACTCAACTTCAATTCCGTAAAATCCGATTACTGCAAAAAATACCGGGAAAATATCCATTTTCTAAAACGATTGGCTACGGAGTTGATTTATTGGGATAGAATAGGCCGCAGAGGTGTGCTTACTGTAATGTCTTTTTTACCCAAATTTAGTAATTGTCGGACGTGCATTTTCCCAATAAAGCATATAAAAAAGAGGCAGAAAAAAAAATGTTTTTTTTTTTTTTTTCTTTTTCATCACTTACAATATGGATACTGAACAATTATTAAAGCAATTCGAAGAACATAGCACAAAGGCTATTGAATATTTATCAGAAAGATCCAATCTTGAAAAGATTGGTAAAATCACAGCCATCTCCGTTGCCACTTATTATACTCTTAGCGTAAGATTTTATCCAGGGAGAATATGTCATAATTTTTTTAATAACCCCCCTATTTTTTTTTTCATGTAGAAATGTTACGATGCTTTCTTTGGACCTCTTGCAAGACTTCCCGGTCCCTTTATTACTCGATTTATGGATTTGCCTAAGGTAGTTTATGACAGACCCAGTGGCACAATGTAAGTGTGGAGCATATAATGACAAAAGAAGGGTGAAGATTTTGATCCAATATGGTAAATAAAGGTATAAAAAGATGATTGCACTCCATGAGGACCTTGGAGAGGTTGTGCGTGTTGGTCCTAGAGCCGTTTCCATTTCCAACAAGGATATGATCAAACAAACTCTTGTTACGGAAGATTTGGTAAAGGGTCCTATCTATGATTTATTCGCCAGTAAAGTATATTTAAAAAACAAGGGGTTACACACAAATATTAAATATATTATATGATTAGGAGATGAAGCATACACTTTATTCAGTACAAGAGATAAAGTTTTCCATAAACAAAGAGTAAAGTATACAAACTAACGTAGATTGCATAAGAATTCCATCCATTAACAAAAAAAAATTCTAAATAGAGAAGAATTGTTTCACCTGCTTTCTCCATCAAATATCTCAACTCCCTTGAGCCCTTCATGACCTCGGTCACACAAACATTACTTGATAAGATCGGCAGAGAGATCCAAGTAACAAAGGATGAGGAAGGTTATGGCGTAGTTGACATTTGGGTCTTGATGCAATGTCTTGCGTTGGATGTGATTGGTGAAACCGCCTTTGGTAAGACATTCGAGATGATTGAACACAACAACCATTTTGTCCCAGGTGCCATCACCCAGGAGATGAAGGCTGCTGCATTCAGAGCCATGTTCCCCGTACTTCAAAGGATCTTTTATCCTAGTGCATCAAAGACAAACCCTAAGCTTCAAAACGTAAGAATAGAATGCTTTCCACCTGGAGTTTACGCTAACAATTCGTTTTTAGTTTTTAAGAGACATCATTGAAGGTCGTCTTCAAGCTCAAGAAGGTGAGAAAAGAAAGGATATCTTACAATCCCTCATTGATTCCCAGCAAGCCGTTGATGCAGATGATCGCTTGACAGTTGAAGCTATCATGACAGAAACCGTCCTTTTCTTGATTGCCGGTTCAGAAACTACCAGTAATACCCTTGGCTTTGCCATCATTGAGTTGCTTCGTCACCCCGAGAAACTCAGCAAGATGTATGCCGAGATTGATGCTATCCCCTTGGAGGAGGGTCAGAAGCTCTTTAGCCATGAACATTTGAAGCATTTACCTTATTTGAATGCGGTGATCAACGAGACATTGAGATTAGATGTCGTTGCTGCTGGTGGTCTTCAACGTATCACTACAAGAGATACTATTTTGGGTGGTGCCTTACCATTACCTAAAGGCGTATGTATGGCAGATAAAAAAAGATTACAACTTGATATTAACTTTTCATTCTTCGTTGATAGGTTGTTGTTATTAGTAACGTTGTTGGTATCCAAACAAACTCAAAGCACTGGCACCATCCTATGACCTTCAAGCCCGAGCGTTGGATCCAGGAGGAACATACCTTACCCGGCGAACGTGATGACCTTGATGCCTTTATCCCCTTCAGTTCAGGCACCAGAAACTGCATTGGTAAAAACTTTGCACTTCAAGAAATGCGTGTTGCATTGGCTTGTCTTTTGAAGTACTATGATATCCAGCCCATTGAACAGGAAATGGAGGACTCGAAGGAAGTGAGACACTTTATCACTTTGACTGTTAAGAAGACAAGCTTCAAGATTAGAGTCAAGCACCGTAACTAAGAAAAAAAATCCTGAAAGACATTCAATCATTTTTATTACCTATTTATATTTATTTATTATTTATACATCCTTTCTTTTTGCTCTCTTTCCTTTCCTTTCGATAACTTAAAATATGTTTATATCATTTGCTATTAGTGTTTACTATAGAATAAAACCAAAATAAATAGAACATTTATATTTATATTAAATGGCCATTTTCGAAGAAGTTGCAGAAAAACAAAGAAAGAACCTCCACTATCCTGGTTGCATAAGAGAAGATGTAGGCATTCCAAAAGCTGGACAT
>VCJJ01000809.1:17280-33765 GCA_024139415.1 Backusella tarrabulga | reverse complement strand
GAATTGTTTTTTTTTTTTTTTTTCTAGTGATATTAACACTGTAAGTGTAGAAGAAAGAGCAAAAGCATTACTGTAGCGAGTATCGGAGATCAATTGTTTCGAAAAGGTCTTAATTAACATGTATTATAAATGATCTTATTAAAATAATAAGGGTTTCTTTTTTTATTATTAATTACAACTGTCTTTAGTTTGATGTGTTTGTTCCTTGATTTTTTTTCACCATCTTGCATAAGCGCAATTGTTTTCTTTGTCTCAATCATACATGTACAATTCACCATATTTATTTTATTAATATAAAAAAAGAAAAAGCAAAGAAAAGAAACCCCTTCTCGCTCTTTCTCTGTAAATGTTAAACCTACTCTCTTTTCCCCTGTTTAAAAAGGGATCAACCTTTTTTTTAGTTTTGGTTTAGTTTTCTACCTCATCGCCTTTTTCTTATTGACAAAAAACCTTCTTTTAAAAGCAATGATAAATATAGAAACCAGCTTCAAACAAGCTGAAATAAGGAGAACAACACATCTAAATCAATCAAACAAGCGAGATAAAGAAAAGAGAAAAAGGCTGTAAAGAAAAATAGGAGTGGTTGTCATAGTTGTTTGCCACCCTAAAGTATCCCTTTTCTTCCCTTTTACTCCGTCTATTATAAGCTGTTCAAACGTATGTTGTTTTTTTTGCAAATGTCAATTACTCTTTCGCTCTCTTTATGTCTCCTGGGCTTCTACTAGGATATCATGTAGCATCTCCCTAATCGATAAAAAAAAAGAAAACTATATAAATACAAAGAAAATAGACAACAGTTAGATACATATTTCTTTATAACAAAAAAAAATGAATGAAAAGCTAACATTTTTGGAGCTCTTTCACCAACCCATTATACCTATTTCATTTTTCATTAGCATCTTGTCACTGGTAGGCTTCTTTTACTACTGTATCAAGAGTGGTCTTACAAAAACTGAAAAGCAAATCAGTTGGATCCTGACCTTTGCCAGTAGTCTCGTGTGCAGCATTGTCTCCGTACCCTACTTTTATACCTTTTGGAAATCTGGATGGAATATACATTTACTCGAGATTGATACCGACTTTCACAAGGCCATGATTTGTTTCTTTATTAGCTATCTGATGCTCGACCTGACACTAGGCTCCATCTTTTATCGCAAGCGCATCACACTATTGACGGGCTGGATTCATCATCCTCTGTACATCACCATCCTCTTTTGGCTGATGCAATCACAGTCGTCGTCCTTCTTTAGCACCAATGGTATCCTCGAGTTGCCTACACTTTTGCTCGCACTGGGCTTCTTCAAGGCAGAATGGCGTTGCGATCTACTGTTTGCTGGGTCCTTCTTTATCCTCCGCCTGGTCTTTCATGCGTGCATGATTGCAGGACTCAAACAAGATCATCGTCTTACAGAGTTATGGCAGGTCGCTGTGCTTGTATACCCACTTCATCTCTATTGGTTCTATGGTATTGTCACCCAGCAGATTAAAAAGTACAAGTTTGAGAATGCAAAGATACCAAATACTGTATCTATGGTGAAGAAATCCAAACATAGTTTCCTTGATAGAGTTTATACAATCTAATTTATTTTAATAATAAAGTGTGTGTGTGTGTGTGTGTGTATGTGTGTTATTTATAAAACAAAATTAACAAGTTCTCCCTTCTTGGCAACGATAGTCTTTCTAATCTTTTTATCAGAAAGCCATTTACTGCCCACTTCAGAGTCTCTAACAAGTTGCTCGATCAATGAGCTATCACCTGCCTGTTCTTTACTAAGTGTAAGGCTTAATCTAGTTTTACCATTAATCTAATATATAAAAGAATAAATGTGAATATATATATATATACAAAAAGGATATATACATTTATATTTTTACCTGTATGATACAATTGACATCATCTTTTTCAAGCGCTGCTTGCTCCCAAACAGGCCAGGTTTGTTTAAACACACTTTCATTATTATCACCCACATGCTCCCAACATTCTTCGCTTACGGTAGGGGCAAAGGGGGACATCATCTTGACAAGGTTCTGGACAGCATAGCGATAGACGGGTGAATCCATGGCCGAAGAGCCCGAAATGTGATTAGAGAGCTTAATCATATCGGAAATGGCGGTATTGAACGCATACGTGGTGGACATGGCTTCCGTGACCTGTTTGATGGTTTGATGTGTGACGCGATACAATTCCTTTTCCTCCTTTGTCATGGTAGTGGGTATCTCGGCTGTGGATGGACCAGCTTGGGAGAGCTTCAGTACCTTGGTGAGCCAGCGCTGCATACCGACAATACTGGCATCATCCCATTCCAGTACTTCAGAGGGTGGCGCCTTGTAAAGGATGTGTAAACGTGTAGAATCGACACCGCATTCTTTCAAGACAGTCTATCAAATATATTTAGTCATTTTGCCCCCTCCTCTTTTTCGCTCCTTTATATACATACAACAGGGTCGACGCCGTTATATTTACTCTTGGACATCTTTTCAAATGAAATGAGTGGTGTTTCACCAGTGGCGGTCATTTTTGGGTTGTTAAAGTCTAATCATTTGTTGGGTCAGTTTATCAGATACTGAATATCTTTAATTATCATTCATTTACCAGAGACATCTACTTCATCAGGTTTCAAAAATCGCTGTGTTGAAGGGTCCTTAAATGTACGACCATGCACCATGCCCTAAGAGTTGTTTATAAAGAAAATGGCATCACTACAAATGTAGAATACACGAAAAAAAATTTTTTTTTTGTTACCTGTGTTAACAAGACGTTGAATGGCTCACCATGACCTGGCTTGGTATCAGGCCTCTCCACATAGGTACCTTGCTTTAAAAGCACCTTTGAAATAAAGCGAGAGTACAACAAATGAAGAATGGCATGCTCTACACCTCCAATGTAGATATCGACAGGAAGCATACTGGATGCTTTTTCTTTATCAAAGGGTAACTGGGTATTGTGAGGATCGGTAAATCTCATAAAGTACCATGATGAGTCTACAAATGTATCCATGGTATCTGTTTCGCGTTTAGCAGGTCCTTTACATCTATTGGGTTTGTTTTAAAAAATGCTCCCTCTTTCACTTGTTATATTGTATAGACTTACTTTGGACATTCGCAGTTCAGCCAATCATCACGTTTAGCAAGTGGTGAGGTACCTTTACCTGAGAACTCCACATCGAGTGGAAGTGCAACAGGCAAATCTTGGGCGGGTACTGGAACGACCTTACATGTAGGACAATGGATGATGGGGATAGGTGCGCCCCAATAACGTTGTCTGGATAATAACCAATCCTTTAATCGAAACTAACAGAACATGTTGTTAAACAAAAACAGGTGTCTTTGTAAATATATAGCTATACCTGAGTAGCGGCTCTTCCTACACCCAATTCATGAGCCTTCTTTACAATTTCCTTTGCAGCTTTCTTTGCCTTCATGCCCTTATAAGGACCCGAGAGGTCCGTCATGATACCCTGTGCCGATATGTAAGGGGCATCCTCCACCTGCCCGACCTCTTTGATGGTGGGTTCCACGACAAAGCGTACCTTGTCCACCACCTTGTTCACTTTACAGAAATCCCAATCCCTCTTATCATGCCCGGGCACACCCATAACGGCACCCGTACCATAGTCACTCAGGACATAAGGGGCGACGTAGACGGGGATGCTTTCATTGGTGAATGGATTCGTTGCAAAAAGCCCGGTAAACTCACCCTTTTTGGTTTCCTCTGCTTCGTCCATGTTTTGTTTTTTGTTTAAATCTTGCACAAATTGTAATACAGAATCGGCACGCTCAGAAGGCAGAATGCTAATCATGTTTTTTTTTGAGGACCGAGTAATACATTTATATATAAAACCTTACTCTTTGTTAATCAGTGGATGCTCTGGTGCAACGACAAGATACTGAACACCATAAATGGTGTCTGGTCGACTTGTAAACACTTTGATAGGCTCCAATCCTGGTGATGATGCCTTGATTTATAATACATCAATATTCTTTCTTTTGAAATGTACAAGGAACACTTACAATACCAAACTCTAATTCTGCACCTGTTGACTTTCCAATCCAATTACGTTGCATTTGCTTCACACGTTCAGGCCAATGTTCCAAACGTTCAATATCTTTCAACAAATCCTAATGATCGCGCCATTTTAAAAAAGTTAAATTAAATTAAAATGCCAATATTTATCCTTACATCCGCCAACTCGGTCACTTTGAAAAACCATTGCTTCAGCTTCTTTCTTTCCACAATGGCGCCCGAGCGCCACGATTTACCATCAGGATCAACCTGTTCATTGGCCAATACCGTCTTATCTACAGGATCCCAATTGACCACCGCCTCCTTTTGATATGCCAAACCCGCCTTGTGCAATTCCAAAAAGATGTATTGTGTCCATTTATAATACTCGGGCTCACACGTCGCAAGTTCCTAAATGTCTTTTAATATCATCAATCTATCCCATATCTCTATATCTTTACCCTTGACCAATCAAAATCAATACATAATTTGGATAGCTGCTCCTTCATAATGCCTATATTCTTGACGGTCCATTCCGCTGGATGGATACCTCTTTCAATCGCCGCATTTTCAGCAGGCAGACCAAAGGCGTCCCAGCCCATGGGGTGAAGCACATTGTAGCCGCTCATTTTGCGGAAGCGTTGAATGGCATCGCTAATGGCATAGACACGAACATGGCCCATGTGTAACATGCCGCTTGGGTAAGGGAACATGGACAGGGCATAAAAGTTGGGCTTCGCAGGGTCATGCTCAACGGGTTGCTGGCTCCAGCGAGACTTCCATTTCTCTTCGAGCGCGGTGAAATCAACCTGTCGTGAGTAAGGACGCGAGAGCACCACGGGCCGTAAAAGTGGGTGTTTTAGTGTGGATAGTCGAAGTATATTTGACATGAGCTGATAAAAGGAAAAAAAAAAAAAAAAATAGAAAATTTTGGCTGGGGGTTAATGCGTCTTGTTTTTCAAAGTCACATGTGATCCGGTAAAGAACTTTATTTCACCTTACTTGGAAGAACGTGTTTTTGATCTTAAATGGCATTATGCTATCGATCTAGGTATCTACATAACTTTAACTATGAAAGCTGGTTTCTATTATAAAAATTAGCCTTTAAATACATTTTTTATTATTATTATTATTAGAATTGTATATGCTATAGTTGGTCCCAAACAGTGGGTGTACAACGGAAAATTAAATCGTTCAAAAAGAGGTGTGTGTATAGATTTTTCTTTTAAAAAAAATATGTATATGTATATATAAATATAAATAAATAGAAAAATTGTGAACATGTCACTAGTGATAAATTAACGCTCAAATTCAAAGCTGGTAGCGGTTGATCGTCTGTTAAAGAAAAAGGAGGAAAACGAATTTCTTTTGCTTGTAGGAAGTGGTGATGAGGGTGGCGAAGTCGATTCGTATTCTGCCAACTTGACCTTGGCTTCAGCCAACATCTTTTCAAGCTCTCTGCAACGTAGATCACTGTCAATGTATTTGGACTGATATTGATCTTGCTTGGCGGGCAATACTTGTACAGTATGGCGACGCTGCATTGCATCTCCTCCTCCTCCAAAGAGTGACTTGTGAGCCGCAAACACCTCCTCCACAAAGGAATCGCGAGGTTTCAAGTATTCCTGTCGTTGCTTCTCCAACTCTTCTACACGCTCTTTTAGTGCCTGGTTCTCTTGGTCAAGCGCCAATTTTTCAAGCTGGATATCTTTGGAAGTGAGCTTGGCTTCTACTGTCTTTTGCTTGAGCAACTCGCTCTGCTGGCGTAAATCATCGGTTTCTTGAATCAACTCCGTTTTATCTCTTGTAAGATCGTCTGCCATTTCTTGAAGGTGAATGATTTTGTTGAGTAGGTCCGTTTGTCCTTGTTGTGCGCTTTCAAGATCCTTTTGTAACTGAGAATGGGTATGACAGAGATCTTGATATTTCAAACCAATTTCAAAGTTCGCCAGCTTAAAGGAAATCAACTCCGACGTTACATCGTGAATGATTGGCTGATTTGCCTTGGTTGTTAATCCATCTGCTACCAGGGCACCGAAATCACCTGCCTGTTTGAGCGAATCAACAAAATTCTTGAAATCTTCTTTGGTTTGGAGTCCTTCCCATCGCTCATGCATCAAGTCACCATCCTCTGATGCAACCGGTGTTGGATGTCCACTCATACTTTTATCTTTGCTTTCGGATTCATCTTTTTTCTTCTGGATCTGCTCTTCCAAGTCCTTATTTCGTTGCAACAGGCCATCACGCAGATTTCGCCATTCCATCTCACTTCTATTCTTGTCCCTCAGGGCATCAGATAGGTCGGTATGCTTCACCTCGAGTTGTTTGATACCATCAACAAGAATCTCTTTTTGAATATAGGGATTATCCAGTCGCATCGATACAAGCTGCTGCACCTTGTTGTAGTGCTGTTGCTGTTGATAGTGTGCTGCAATGGCGCTCATTTTTTCCTGCGTGATCATAGGTGTCAAAGCCATTGCATCTTGCATAACGTTAGTATTCCACATTAAAGCAGGTTTGGAGTTGCTACTTTCAACGTTGTTTTGTAAAAGTAGACCAATTGTGACACGTATTATAGTTTCAACTGCACTGTCTTGGGTCAACACAAACACAAAGTCGTCTTGTCTCACTATGTCCTCTATCCACCACTCGAGTCCAAACATGCTACTTGAAATGTCATGTGCCTTGAGATGCTGGTGCCATGCCGGGCACATCTTGGAAACAAGCACATCAAATTGATAGCTTCTGAGTTTACTTTTTTCTTTTAGAAATAGTACCCTTATCTTTCCCATTAACCTGGTGTTTTTGTGTTAGTTTTCTTTTTTTTAGGCTCTTTTTTTTGTTGTTGTTGTTGTTGTTGATTTGTTTATTCACCTGACAAAAACACTGAATATTTGGCTTTCAGGCATCTTTTAGTAAAAAGAAACAAGGGGTGCAAAATATATATATTAGCCTCTCCTTCGTTTTGTGTATGTGTATTTTTTTTTGTTCTCTTTGATTTTTAATTTACCGTTTTCAAAAGTGGTGTTACTAAATAAATAAAGTTTTTACAATAACCCAACTGGGCATCATAAACACTGTAAGCTTCAAGTACCCTTTGCAAAGCAGGTTTGTGCATAACCTCCAAAGTAGACAGATCATGTTTAATCTTTTCATGGTAGGCAACGGAGCTAGTAGACAGCAATTCGCTATAGTCTGTCATGTCACTCATGTTTTGTGGTGGCATGAGTAAATGGTCTTGTGATGCCTATCAAAAGAAAAAAGAAAACGATTTAGATGCACATACTTTTTTTTATCTGCGATAATGTTTATTTATTTATGTACCAAGTTTTTAGAATTACTACTGTTGTTCTCTTGAGTTGGCACCGGCTGTTGCGACGAAATTTCATTATTGGAATTTAAAAAAAGACGGCTGTCAGTACTTTTACTTGACTGGTCTGATATTCCTGTCACTTGAGTAATAACGGTTGTCATGAAGAGCGATATTTTGGAAAAGTAAAAAAGCTGGATCAAATGAGAAGAAAAGAGAAAAAGAGGTGGAAAAAGTATTTTTTTTAATGAAAAAAAAACCTTTTCGTTTTATACTCATCAAAAAAAAAAAAAGATACTGAGCATGGCTGCAAAAAGACAGGCACAGAAAAAAAAAAACTTATTCCTGTTGCACGTTGTACCTTTGTGCAACCTACGGAAGAAATCAGTTTTCAATGAAAAATGGATTCGAACTCCTTTGTGATCAACAAGTCAATAAAAAGGTGTACCATATCATGGAACTCTGGAATTTTTTTAAAAAAAGTAATACGTGTTTTAGTGGAAAGAATAGGTAGTTTATATTTACTGAATAACCCCCAAGTGTTTTATCATGTTTTATATTTCGATCTACTTGAACTTTGGTATGACATTTCTTTTTTTTTTTAAAAAAAAACTACTATATTTGGATTAGGCTTTTTAATATCCTATTCGCCTTTTACATAATGATGATGATTTACATATCAAAAGTCGGATTTCATGCAAGACAACTTAGTTACATATAAAATAACTTTTCCCTATTCATGGTGAAGACATCTATCAACTATTATGTCTTTTTATGGCTCTAGATAGCCTAGTGAGCTCAAAAATAGAGAAGACTATGTAAATGTCATGTCAATGCCCCAGACTTTAAATATCCTTATATCTGAGGGTATTTATATCTGAGGGTATTTATATCTGTTAATGGAGCATAACGTAGTAATCTATTAGTGATTTCTAATTTATTTCAGGTGATACTAAATGTGTGGAGTTGTTTGTGAATGAAACGAATATGCATGAGCACACATATCAAAAAGAAAATTCAAAAGCAAGGTGATGATATTAACATCTTTTTTTGTAAGGTTAATATCATCCATTGCTTTACTTTGACTAATTCATATTCTTACATTCTTTCTTTTTTATATCCTGCTTTTATTTTTTTTAATGTAAAAGGGTTTTTATATGTAAATAATAAGTGGGGTAGTATAAATAGAAAAAATGCCAAAAGTCAAAAAGTTAAACCTCGGCATAGTTAATTTGTAGTAAATATCTATTATGCACCATGAATAAACGCACTGTACAGTATTAAATTAAGGTAATAAAAAAGAGGAGATATCAATACGCCGATAAGGGCGCCTATCACCAATATCCTGGCTGTTATGTGGTTGTGGAGGTGCTGGTATTTGATCACCGTTTCCCTCGGTAAGTGGAGTTAGTTCCTCTTCATCAGGATATGTTTGATTCGTTGGTGTTATCGGGCGGACTCGCCTACCTTTACGAATAGATATCTTTATGCCTTGATGTGCAAACGACTGTGAGATACCAGTGGAATCTTGTGATGTACTAATTATGAGTATAGAAAATTTAAGTTTTCTTTTTTTTTTTTTACTTCTAACCTGTCATTCCCGGAAAATTTTTTGCAGAATAGACGGTAAAAGGATCTGATATCACTTCATTTGATACTTGAGCACTCATCGTTAGTGGATCCCTGTATATGAAGACAAAACAATAAATATAGCATTAATTTAATTGTCAATTTATAAACATCAAATAATAATGACAAAAGTTCACTAACGATTTACCCTGCGGATAAATTCATAAATGCAAATCGAAGACGGAATCTACCCTCGACTCTAACAGACAAATCTGGAAACACAAAGAAGATACCCATATGGTTCTGGTCATCAGTTAATTGATAGGCATTAGATACAATTGTGCCCATCAAAGAGCGAGTAGAAGTTGGTTCTTGAAATGAGACAAGTGTACCAGTTGAAGGGATTGGATTGTTTCCTAAATGAGAATAAACAAAATAGTTTAATCGAGATAATAAAATCAACTTTTATAAAAGTAAATAAAAAAGCACATTACCTGAATATGAACTTTGTAGCGAAGATGGATTGAACACATGGTTCCTCTGTTCTTTACCGTCATGTGAAAAGAGGCTGCATTGAACTACAAAGAGTGAGGCATTGTCTGAATCCTCACTGGGTAGGTTTTACAATCCATTTCGATGTTAAAAAAAATAATAGTTAATAAATGTTAGATATGTTGAGATTTGAAACCACCTAAGTAATCAAGCATTTCTTTTTTTTTTAAAAAAAGAAGGTATAATCGATCGATAGATTGATTGATTTGCCAATCACACTTTAAATAAAAATTCTCATTAAAAAAAAAAGATAACCCGTACATTGCGTTTCTTAATTCGCCATTTGATTCTTCGATAAAAAGTTGTAGGATCGGAGGTGGGTCCACTGGTCTTCGATCTTTTTCTCCAAAACCACAACATCTGGCGCGAATTGGGTTTTGAACTATCACTTTTATGGTAAAAAGGGGTTGATTATAAAGTTTTTTTTTATCTCGATTGTTTTTTCTCATATATATCTTTTGATTTACCTAATTTATATCGTTTACTTCTTTGACTTGGCCTTCCTAAACCGAGTGGTGGGGGGATCAGAGTATTCATGTGTGACTAACTTGGAAAAAAAGCTAGAATAAGAGAAATAGGGAATATTCAACAGTTTAAAGGAGCTTAAAGCAAAAGATAAAGGATGAAGTGGATAAATGAAAGAAGAAGAGAAAAACAATTAATAAAATTAAATTTCAAGTTTATTTATGATTTTTTTTCACATTTAAGGTCACTCACTTCATTGATGAGACTAAAAAAGCTTATTGTTTTTATGCTCAGTTTTTTTTGTCACTGCTTTCCTGCTATTGCTTATGTCTCTCAAAGTTTTTCTCCAACAACTTGGTACAACTTACTATTTATCTACAATTCTAGTTTTCTTAACGATAAAGTGATACAATGTGAAAATTTTATTCGCTTTTAAACTTTCTTTTTGCTTGGGTGTGTTCTATAATGTTGTTGTGAGTATTTCATTCTATAATTTCTCGTTTAAGCGCATGTACACAATTAGCTCATAGAACTGTAATAAAATCAAGATCAAATTTGTATTATAAAAGGTAAAATGCATAATATAGCACGTTGTCGTTGTATACGCACTCATGTAACCATTTGAGACAAAATAAAATCGCATAAAAAAAAAGAAAGTAAATTCAAAGTCTAGAACGTCATGCTTCATATGTTGTCCACTTCTTTTAACTCTCTTCCCCTACCTTCTTTAATCCTTTCAAAACATCAATCCGATACCTATATTTATAATAACTATATAATATAAATTGCTCAAAAAACGCAAAAAAAAAATCATATTTTCTTCTCGTCGCCAGCAGTATTATCACTATATACTTGAATTGTTACTTATTTGGGTAATTCCGTCTCTCACTTTTTTTTTTAGGATTTCATTATTTCTCAAGCATTTATGGATTAGTAGTATCGGAGAGATTGGCATGGTTTCTACCCTTTATCTTGACTGCTTCCCTTTATCGTTTTGATGACATTGTTTGTTTGTGTCCATTTGTTCTATTTATTCCTGTGAAATAAAAACTACAAACAAACAAAAGAAAAAAATATCAGGCACTATGCTCTATCAAAATAAATCCACAATTTATATCGTATGTTGTCCAAGAGTCTTTTAATAGCCAAGAGACCAGACCTACTTCCGACACAACCTGATAATTGGTTACCACAATCGAATTTTTTATGCTTTATTCTATTCCCCAATTTAGAGAGGCCTGCTATTTTGGTATTGATTGTGGGTATGGTTCAGACATTTCCAATAGATTCAATGTACTACTCTGAATCGAAGTTTTTTACTTTTTGGTTTGGTTTGGTTTGGTTTGATCTATTATTTATTTTGTATAATTCGCCTTTATTCCCTTTTTAGTAGTTGCTCCTTCTATCAAGTTATATGTTTCGGCATTTGTTTTTATTATTCGTATTACTTTAGAGAAAGTATACATAGGCGTAGAAGCATATTTTGCTACAAAGAGCTTTTAGTGATTATGTCCTTATTATGAATCTAATTGTGAAGGCTATTATTACCACCAAGTTTATCATTTTATCATTTTTATCAATTAACAAGTTGAAGCACAATGACATATATTTGAAGTATCTGTTTCTCTTAAAAAAATGATGAATTCAGTATAACAAATATACTTTTTTTTTCTTAAATATTTATGTACTAATAACATTTTCATCAAGTATAAGTATTTTTTTATTCTACTCTTCTCATTATAAGTGTATATATCGCATTTTCGCATTTTTGTAAAATTGTCCAATTGCTTTCGTGTATATATTATATATAGTATGCTTGTATTAAAAAAATCGATAAATAGTATGACTGCTATGAAAACAATGTGCTTGGGATAAAATCTGCAAACTGTTTTTACCGTTGATGCAGAAACCTTAAAACTGCCTGCAGCATGTAAATTATCCCTTTCATTGGTACAACGCTGACGATGTTGTACAGAAAAATAATGATTGGACATGCGTGATTTGTTGAATCGGCGCTCATGGTATCATATATATAAATTTGAAGATGAAGAAGGGAGAGAAATGTCACTCCCCGATATTTTGGATCTGAATTTATGTGATATGGAGATAAATTAAATATAAACAAAAACAAAATTCTATAGAAACCGATATACACGGCTATCGATGGTTTTTATGTTTAGATGTATGAAATACTAAGCTAAGGATTTTTGCATCATTTTAATTGATGTGCTAAATTTATATACAATTATTGCCATAATAAAACGATATATTACACAAGCAGCATGTGCCTTGTATACGTTTTTATGTTCTGTAAATATCTATATTTATACATATACATTTCAAATCAATCAATCACATTTGTATAATAGTAATGATAATATTGTGTTGGTTAGTTTAATATTATTAAAAAACTAAAGGGTTTTGACTTTATATAACAAGTAAATGTTTTTTTTAATTATAATAAGAAAAAGAGTGAGGAAAGAAAGTGATTGAACAAAGATGATATTTAATAAAAGTGAGTGTGATTGAGTGGTAAAAGTGTATGGTGCGATTCCTCCGCGTCAAGTGCGCGTTCTTTTAATCCGCCTTTTTTGCTCGAACTAAAAAAAAGATTGGTTATATTTGTTAATAAGGTTTTAAACATTTTACCAAGAAAACCTACCATCATTACGAATGGGTATTTTTAACCCTTGCTTGGCAAATGCTTTTGAGAGTTCAGTTGATTCTACATGATGAAATGAGATATTTAATAACTTCAAATAAGAAGAAAAGAATAGCATTTACCTGTCATGCCTGGGAACTATGATAGCAATCGTTGAAGTGTTTAATGATACGAATACGAATAAGATGTACCATTTCACCTTACCTTTTTGGCTGAATAAACAGTAAATGGATCAGAAAAGACTTGGGCAATGATTTTGGATTTGGCATCAGGTTGGAAATCTGAGCTGTTTTTATTATACTTGCAGTTAACCAGCCTGTACAGAATAACAGCAATAATAGCAATAATTACCTCACTAATTTTATTAAGCTAAATCGTAGAGTGTATTGGCCCTCTGTGCGAATACTAAGGTCCGGAAAGGCAAAATACAGACCTTGTTTACCCTGTGGGTTTTTCAAGAGACTTGGTGAACTCACCAGCGAGCCCATAAGCACACGGGTGCATTTAGGCGGATTGGAAATGATGTTACGCTCTTCTTGTCGATCAGCCGACCACAAAGTAACATGTAAAACAAAGAATGGCGTCTGCAAAGATCTAAGTTATGATGAGTCTACAACTATAACAATAACTTTAAACCTTTCCCCTTTTTTCCTTTTGCAAATCACCAGCAAGGCTTGTGTTTGTATATTTACTGTAAATCAACCCAAGCTTCCTTTCCTTCCTGCTTCACGATTAGCTGTACAATGGGTGGAGGATCGATGGGTCGTCTGTCCTTCTCTCCAAAACCACACATGCGGGCATGAAGTGGCTGTTGGCAAACCACCAGCTCGTATGTTCTTTGTTGTTATTGATATTAGCTGGTTAGTTTCATGAATATAGTCAAAATAACAATATTGGATAAACCTTTTCTCCCTTTCTTCATAACCAATCGGCCCACAAGAGTATTGTGCATAATCATTTTCATATCTCATGTTGGGATTCATCATTTGTTAACAAAAAAAAAAGAAATAAGAATAAACAAGTAGAAGAAAAGGGAAAAAGGAAAACGAAAAAGAACAAAATTAATAAAAATAAACAAGAAAAGGGAGGAAAAATTAAACCGAAATTAGGTGGTGACCGGAATGGTTTAAATATCAATATTTTTATGCCTTTTTGTATCGCAATCAACAGTTTTTTTTCTGTCTTTTTTTATCAATTGTATAAGATTCATATCTATATACATTTTACTTGGAACTATACTATTTTATTATTTATTGTTATTATTATCAAAAGAACAGGTTCAAATATCGTATCAGCTCAACGTATTACACTTACAAAGTGTAGATTACATTAAATAGGCTCCGTTTGCCAAGACTCTTTTGCAAATATACAATCAATTGCGCGCCACATTGTACCATTTAGTGGATTCTATCCAATTGGAAACAAGTGAAACACACATTGGCTTTGTTTTATTGTACGGACAATAAAAAAAATGAAATGAAAATGTACCTGAAACAGCAAAAATAACAAACATTAACATAAAATGATGGCATTATTATCATCATTATCAATATTTCTTTCCACGCCTAAAATAGAACAATTATTTTGTTCCTCTTGGAAGGTTTCATAGTGAATGTGGATTCAACAAACCAGCTATTCTATAAAATGCATCAACACAAGATACGAAAAACCGAAATGGCCCTCATAATTATAACATTTATGAAGTTAATCAATTGGATTTATTCAATCACTTTTATTGGGAACCCATGCTTTATGACAAGTTTGGAACATAACGATCAGATAAAGATGTCTATTTTATTAAGGTAATACCAACAAATGTGTCAACTGGTCTTTTGGGTTGCACAAAACAATGTATTCCAGATCAATGGTTGACTGAAAAGTGTAAAAGACATTGGGCTTTTATAGTTTTTTTGGGAGGATTTATTAAATATAGAGTATTGCTTTTAATACAAACTATGCTATTACCATATCTTTAAAGTTAGCCGTTTGGACACTTTTATACTTTGTAGTCACTTGAACCTCATTGAAACTATTTTCTTTTTCTTTTTTCAAAAATGTCACTATATATGTTTGAATAATATTAATAATAAAAATGCTGCAAGTCTTATCATGTAAAGTTATTTTCAAGAATAAAGTCCGTTTTCTTTATAATAAAGTAAATGTTAATTAAATCAAATTTCCAGAAATAAAAGTAACAGACGCGTATACGTTAATAAGGTCTCAAAATGTTTGTTGATCGATATCACCCAAGTATAAGAGAGTCTCATAATAGAGATCCTCATTATAAAGTGATGAGTTGTGAATGAAATACAATACTGCATCCCAGTTTAAGAGTATGAACTGATGGTATCATATACTAGAATATGAATATAAATCAAACTATGAAGTATATATAATAAAACAGTTTTAAAAAATTGCCGTAGTACTACAATGCGAATCAAAAATGACCAATCAGGCACTAAATAACCATAAAGATGAATAATTATAAAATATCACTAATGTCAATTTCATGTCATTAACAGATATTAGCTTGACCACAACTCTTAAAGCTTAGGCCTTTACTGTACCTATTTCTAATAGCTTGGTAAATAACGGGATTCTTATTGTAACTTTTAATTTTTACATTTAAACAATGCCTAAATTTTAATCATTTACGAGCGTATTTATTTCATTTCCAAGTACTCAAACGTTCAATAGAATGATGACAAGACACGTCTAAATGTACCCTGTTGTATTTGAGTGTGCTTGAATTACAATTAATAATGTTTTTTTTTTTACTTTGAAAGGTTTTTTGGAAAATGTAAATGATGCCCTTGTGATACATTTTATTTTGCACTTGAAAATGTATGAGAACTCAAATTCAAGACTTATGAAATGCCACTGTCAAATTTCGGAGTATCGATTAATTTTGAAGTGCTTCTTCTACCACTCTTACGTAATCTTATACAATTCTCCCTTTTTTTATATAGAAACTTTATTTCATCACCCTCTTTAAAGTATCTCTGAAAGGGGTTTTTTGAAAGCATAAAACAAAAAAAAAGTTTTTATGGAGCTGGATGCATTTGGTAATCCCACATTTTTGAGACATGAGCGCTAATAATAAATGACTCATACAGCGTCATGTTAAGTCACTTAAAGCCATTTTTTTACGGTACGGTGTAACAACTACGTGATTCACATGAGTAAAAAAATAAACATCGTTATTATAGAGAACGGTCTGAAAGACCTTATAGACAATTATGCAAGGAAGTATTACTTGTTTTAAGCAAGTTTCCAAAGGGTAGATCGAGAGGTGCATTCAAGGACAATTGAAATTTATGAAAGGCTGGTAATTTAACAAGTACTTATCATGCTCTTGTTGATATTTCATGTGAGTCGTATAGTTTTGGAATTTGTCATTATTTTAAGTTTGTGTGTTTCGTAAAATAAAACAAGAAGAGTTGCCTTATCTATACGGCATTATGCAACATATATAACTTTGGTAAAGTATCATCGTAGTCTGTATGGTCTATACACACTTATAAGAGTCTCATAGAAAGAGTATTTTGGATGGCTTTGATTCTGTAGAGCTATGAAATAGAATTTGATGACACCGAAGATATAAAGGAAATAAAATTACTGTTGACAACGAAGCATGATTTAAAAGTTGTAGTATAAAGTAACACTTTTAAAGAGAAAAAAACACTATATATACTAATTACTTTAATAAAATACAAAGATTATATTCATCAATTCTAATGACTTAAACTGTAAGTTAATGTAGTTCATGAACAATGATGTAACAGAAATATATATTGTGCTTGATTTGAACACATCTTGGTTAAGCATTCTTGCTGAAGACTACATTTATAATTCCGACAAATACTTGTACAGATATCGCGGTATCACATTAGTAAAAGCGGTCAGCCTATACCTTATCAGTTA
>VCJJ01000809.1:0-17270 GCA_024139415.1 Backusella tarrabulga | reverse complement strand
CCTTTTTTTTTTTTTTTTTTTGCTTTTCTCTTTTTATTATTATTTCACACATTCAAGTTTTTAATATTTATACTGCAATAAAAAAAAAGCAATGCACATCCATATACTTGGTACAGGAGCCGTAGGTTGCTATTATGGCTCACTTTTAAAAATGAACAACCATAACGTGACACTTCTCCTTCGATCAGAAAACCATTTGGCCGAATTAAGAAAAAGGAACAATACAATCATTTACCGTACCAAGGACAAATATATTCCAGTTGAAGGCTTTGATGGGATCAACGTTTTTAACGATAACAGTGGTCCTATTGAAGCATTGGTAGTTGCTACAAAGGCGCTTTATACACTAGAAGCATTACAACCCATCATGTCTCGATTGACCGACAACACCACCATACTTTTACTTCAAAATGGCATGGGCATCGCGGATGAGCTGGTTGAAAAGCTATTTAAGCATATCAAGCCACGCATCTTGGTTGGTGTGAATCGTCATGGCATTGAAAGGGTGGCGCCATTTGAGATCATCCACCATTCTGGGTATCAGGAACAGATTGCAGTCGTCATTGGAGAATATCCCACGATTCCCCATAGTGATATTGCGGAGTTTGCAAATGTGGTGGCAAGCATGACCGCATTAAGGGCATCCTATCTACCATGGCAGGAAGTCAAGGTCAAAATGACAAACAAACTTGTCATAAATATGGCAGTCAATGCCATCACTACAGTTTTGAATTTTCGAAATAAAGGATTGACACATCACCAAAACCCAGCTGCCTTGAACTTGATGAGAGGTATATGCAATGAAGCATACCAAGTATTGAAGGAGGATCTGCCCCATGAAACACCAGAGACGTTGCTTAGCCATACCTTGGAGATCCTACTAACGGCTGGTGATAACACCTGCTCGACTTTGCAAGACCTGAAGGCCAAGAGACTGACCGAGATTGATTACTTGAATGGGTATGTCTGTAAACTTGGTAAAATTTTGAATATTCCCACGCCTATCAACCAAACTTTGGTGGATCTTGTTCACACTAAAGAATGCACTTATGAAATGCCTGTATAAGTGGCAAGACATAATATACGATGAAAAAGGGGGCGATTAGATGAACTGGGTTCATCACCCCTTTTATCCCTTCACTTTTAAAAATGGCATAGATTTCTTAATAAAGAAGTAGTTTTATTAGCTTTCTCTTATATTCCTTTGGGTGTCTATTCATTGTTATTACTAATAACAATAACCTGATTATATAAAACATTTTAGCAATCAAATGCAGTACTTTATTCAATGAAATAGAGTTTCATTATAGAAATGTACTTTGGCTGTTTTAATTAATGTTAGAAAAGCCTGAGCTAAAAAGCCTTTTCAAATGTTACTCTATTTGTAATTACTAGTCACTTCAGACTTGACAACATACACACACACATTTATAACTTTATAGATACTTATTTTCAATATAAAATAGTAACAAAATCAATAGTAGTAACTTGGCATAAAGCATTTTTAATGCCACTTATTATTAAAAGCATTGAGAATCCAACTTTTTTTCTCCATTTTATAAGAAAAAAGGTTTTAATTAAGCCATTTCTTTTTGAAGCAACTTTTATTAATTAATAAGTTTGGTGTCCATGCAACATTTGAAGCATGAACAGGTTTATCAACACAAACAAATAGAAACCAGTTTTTCTTTTAATAAATATACTCATAAAACATCTTTTTTTATTCATATTATAAGGAAGTTGTTTGTAAATAAGCTTTAAAAAAAAAGAAAAAGAGAGCATCAAAGGAGCGTAAAAAAAAGTGGGCCCATAAAAAACGAGGGAGGTTTGTGTTTTGTGAGTACAAAAAAAAACAAAAGAATAGATTCAATAAAAAGCTTTAAAAGATTACTCTTTTCATATTCTATTTTTATATAAAAAATTAATATCTCATTTAATAATATTATTATTAAAAGAAATACTTACTCTGATAACGATAGGAGGTTCTTGTGTATTTGGACGGGAGATTTCAGCAATTTCTTTACCAGCCTAAAAATAAATACAGAAAATGAGTACAAGGGGAAAAAAACAAATAAAAAAAAACTCACATTGTGAGTGCCACCTTCAATCAACTGAAACAGACTCAATGCTTTTTTATTTGTTTTCAAAACAGCACGCACGCGTTCCATAATGATTTCTATATAAGCGACTGTCAAAGCACGCCATTCAACTACGACAGGATCGGACATCTCAAACATGGGAGTCACTTCTACCTTGGGTTGGCCAGGCAAAAGTGAATTTTCCTTGTAATTTTCTATACCTCGTTCATAGTCATCTTTTTTTAAAGTCAAAAGACCTGTATCAATAAGTAAACCCCCTTAAAATAAAAAAGGTTAGATGGGGTTATTTTTTCTTTTCGAAAACGCATTACCATTTGCATAATCAGCAATGGGCGTCAACTGTTCGGTTCCTTCGATCATAGCACCTAGCAGCTTCTCCATAGGTTCAATCAATGAATAGCACATCCACTGAGAAAGCTTATGAAAAGCAACATGTTCATCACCAATGGTAGGACAGCAAAAGACGTCGCCCATCCTGTAGGTTCCACCTTGACACTTTTCATCCTGAACGGTCCACATCTCACCCATCTCCATGACAATAGGCCAAAGGATTTCGATGGGAATCAAGGGACCCTTTTTTGTCTTGATAGTAGAGGAATGAGATAATAGATAGTCTAAATATGAGTTGCTTTATTAGTTTTTTATTCTATTTTATTTTATTATTATATTTTACCAATCATGTTTCCAGGACGTGGGATACCTCCTTGTTCACCTCCAAAATAATCAGGTCTTTTTGAAAGTAAGTCACCAAGGTAATGAAGTAAATCCAATCTATCTTCTAAACCAATCAACGTTTCAGAAGTAGTTTGGAATCCATTTAATAAGTCATCTAATGTTAACTTTGACAGTGCTTCAGCTAAGAAAAAAAGAGAATTTAGCAAAGGAAAGAGAAAAAGAGAAAAGAGATTAGCCAAAAATTACCATCCACTCTATGGGGCTGGTTAGGACTAGATGAGAACGAGCCATTCATAAACATATCTAAAATAGCCACAGCAATACCCTGATTGTTTTTAAGAGCACGGTTGGTAGACGGTTCATGATAGATAAACGTGGTAGCGGGTGTGATATCCAATAGCAAGGCAACCACAAACAAGTCAAGGATACGTCTTGTCTGCTCGATCTTATCAGTGCCGAGGCTTGTCCATGCATTCACGAGGGTCTGGATACGGGGACGACCTCCAACATCAAAATGGCGCCAACGAGAGTGCTGGGGGATCTTTTTTACATCGGCAAAGTCTCGCTTGATGAGTGATACCACAAACTGCACGATATCTTGCATCTTGCTTTGGTCAACATCAAAGTGCTGAAGTTTTTTTGACATTTGAACCTTGTAACATCTCTCACGCACTGCACGCAGGCTTGAAAGGTAGTCTTTGTCTTCCATCAAGGATACCATTGTGTTTTTATTTATATTTATATATAATTAGTAGAAAGAAAAGGTGTGTGTATGTGTGTGTGTGTTATTATATATATTAAAAAGTAATCAATACTCTTCTATATATATATATATAGTTTATATATTATATTATGATAAATTAGATGGAAGAAAAATTAAAAGCAGAAAGAAGAATAATAGAAATCGCAAGATATATATATATATATACAAAAAAAGTAAGGAGTATTGTTTTGTTGTTTATTTATCTCCTTTGTCGAGTTTGATTGTTGATCTTTCTCAAGGAGAGCCAGAGAAAAGGTTATTTTGTTCCACAAACGCCATAAGTCCGATGTTGTTGAAATAAAATACTCCCACATTTTTTTTTTCTTAAAACAAAACAACTTTTTCTTCTGCTCTTTTTTTTTCCATAAAGTGGTTTGTAATGACAATTAGTAAGATTTCAAAGTTAGCACCTCAAACATCAGCACTCTTTGTATGCGATATTCAGGAGCGATTCAAGGGACTCATTTGGCAGTATCCTTCAGTTATTTCAGTCGCAGGAAAGATGGTAATAACTAAAAATAGGAAAGATATTGTATCATAGCAGCCCCCTTACTTTTTGATTATTTTAGATTAAAGCTAGCAAATTGTTAGACATGCCAATTGTTGTCACTGAACAATACCCAAAAGGTACTACAGTAGATTATGTATTGTATATTATATAGTACGCGTATGTTCTTATCACTGTATATATCTATAGCATTTGGAAAAACTGTTTCAGAATTGGATATTTCGGATGCTGCTATTTCACTCGAAAAGACAAAGTTTAGCATGTATTTACCCGAAGTATCAGAGGTATTGAAGAAGCACAATACAAAGTCAGTTCTTTTGTTGGGTATTGAGGTAAATAGCAGCAGTGTACCATGATGATATGTTGTAATAATAATAACAATAATAATGTATCTATACATCAGAGTCATGTCTGTGTACTTCAGACAGCACTTGAGCTATTAGAGAACGAATACGACGTCCATGTTATTGCCGACGGTGTTTCATCTCAGAATCATCCAGAAATTGATATTGCCATTTCTGTAAGTGTATAAATAGAGTACATGATAGATATAATGAATAATGACAATATATATATATATATATATATAAAGCGTATGAGACAAGCTGGTGCTGTCATCACCACTTCAGAGTCCATCCTTTTCCAACTAGTCAAAGATGCCAAGCATGAAAAATTCAAGGGCGTCAGCAGTCTTGTTAAAGAATATGCCGAAGCTACAAAAGTGAACAAGCTTTTACAAAAACATTCAACTGTTGTTCAATAATAAAAAAATATATTTATTTCTTTCTCTTATTATTATTAAGATTCAAAACTCTTTTCCCAGAATCCAGTTGCAGCGACTTCTCCTCTTTTCTTCTTGAATGAGCGTATGGCTGCCTTTAGTCCAGGATACAATTGGGCTGTGTTTAATTTCCACCAGGCACGATTGTATTCCATTTGTCGATCGTATGCTTTATCCAAAAAGTCTTTGTAAAATATCGACATGGCCTCTGCTGTCACTTCTTCCCCTTTGTTTATCACTTTTTATATGCATTAACCCTCTCTGTTCTTGTTTTCTCTCTAACAAACATCTATTTTCATTTACTTTACAGTTTCTTTCGTATTCTTCCTTGGCTTGGGTAAACATGAGATTGTTGCGATGCCAAAAGTCGTGATTAAAGGCGTCTACATTTATGCAGGATTCTCTCCAGTCTCTTTCCTATATAAACATTTATTTATTTATTTATATACAGTCTTCTAATAATAATGGCAAATATGCTGCTTTACTTGTTCTGTTTCGTTAGGTGGTATATAGTATTTAACAGGTCGAAGGTTTGAAATAGGGTCTGGTGTACCAATCATATCAGCCTCTACTGGCTTTGTCAAGTTTTCGTTCCATTTTGGTATTACTGTTGTTGCTGCCGTTTCTAAATGACACTGTTAATACGATCAAGTCTTTTTTCTTGTATTTTTATCGCCTTCATACTTTTGACAGGGGAGGCTGTTGCCATGCAACGCTTTGTTACATTGGTGGAATGCTAAAAAAGAGAGAAGAGAAGAGAATCACTTTTAGATATTTATAACACACATAATTTGGTTTTAGTTCTTGTCGCTGCTTACTCTTAATATAACACTTGACATATTACAAAACTAATAACAAGAAAGGAATGTGTCTGCGTGTGTGTGTGTGTCGGCTCTTTATAAAAAAATGGCTTGAAAATCACCTCATTTTTGTTTTCAGTTTCCGCTGCATTTATTAATTTTGTTTACTTTTTGATCAGCTTCTATTCTTTCTTTCTTTCTTTCTTTATTATTCAAATGTACATTTTGATACGAGATTATTTTACAAAGATAATAAACAATGACAGACAAATAGAAGAGGAGCAAAAGGCTATTATTGAATGTAAAGTAATCATGACCAAGAAAGAATGAGATAGACTCTAATATGAACACTACTTTAGCTGTAAACAAGGACCAAGACTATTTACTAAGTCTGTTACAGCTACTAAACCCATACCTGATGAACCAGAATGAAAATTTACGCTTAGAAGGTACTATAAGCACTACAGTAACTGATATTTATATATAAAGTTAACAATTCATCTTTTCATAACAACAACAATAAGCTATTCTACTTCTATCTAATGTGTTACAATCTTGTGGAGAGATAACAGAAAAAGCTGGTAACGTGAATATATACAAGATAAATTAAACATTAGGAAATAACAAACAAAATAATAGTCTCAGTGCTGGTTGAATTTTATTGTGCTCGATTACCCGACAATGCAAGCGTTCCCAACTCAGTGATAGGTCTTGATGCACTTGTCAATCGTTTGAATCAACATGATGCAACCGCGGTTTCATCCATTATATTTAGCTATGTGGATATCCAATCATTTCCTCATGTCACAAGAAGTGCCATATTTCATATATTAGACAAGATACTCGAGTATAATTACCCACTAGATAGTAATATGTTTATTTCTGGTATTATTGCAGCAATTGATAGTGAAAAGGATCCTCGTAATTTGATGACAGCTTATGATATCATTTTAAAAATCATCAAATCTTTAAATATTAACGATAGCCAAATAGAGGTAAGATGAAGAATGGAGGAGAAAAGGGATATGGATATATACCCATCAATATGTATATAGCCTTTGTTCAATGCTACCTTTTGTTATTTTCCGATCACATTTCGTCCGCCGCCCGATAATCCATATGGAATCACTGCAAAACATCTTAAATTAAAATTAAGGTAAGTACATATACATTTGACGGTCTATATGTACTTACTTACATGCATAAAAGAGAGTGTATGGCATCAACACCTTTATTTGCTCCTTATGCATTGCCTTTGCTACAAAAGAAATTTGGTACTACATCAGGAAGTGCAAAGGTATAAATCACTTTGTATATTCGAATAATATTGGTGATCTTACAAAAAATATTTCTATATCATTTTTTTAGAAAGATACGCTGGAAACAATCACTGCCTGTCTACCTGTTTACGGTCCAGATAATCTAGTTTTATATGCATCGAGTTTATTTGATTCAGTCAAAATGGAGATTATTAATGGTGATCCTGACCCTGGTCTTCGTGACCCATGCCTTGATACCATTCATGCGCTTACCGCATGCATCAGTCAATACGAGGACTCCAAAAAGGCAATTCAACTCCTGAAACCTGTCATTGATGATTGTATTATTCTGTTGGAAGATTTTGAGGAGGATAGCACTAAACCTGCTAGTTTGATTTTACGATCATTAGCTTCAGCTTCATGTAGGTTATATTTTCTATAGGTAGAGAGAGAGAAAGGTGTTAATATAAAAGATGTAGCTCTCTCTTATTCTTTGGTGGAAAAGGTCGTTTTACCCATTTTACTGAGACAGTATCGAGAAACAATAACAGAAATGGAGCAGTATTTGATTATTTGCACTATGGTGGCGTTGATTCAAGCAAGAAAAATAGTTTTTGGCGTTATATCAGATGATAGCAAGGGAGAGAAGGAGGAAAATGGTAGGAAAAAGGGTCTATAGAGTGATATTCGGCTCACTTTTATCTTCTTAGTCAAATTAAACCTCGATTCCATTATTTCAAGCTATAAGGAGCGTCTATTAGACATATTTAATTCCGCCATTAAAGCGTCAAGCCAATATCCTCAGTTACGTTTGATGGGTATTTTAGGATTAGGTTTACTTTGTGTATTAAAAAACTATATGGCGGATAATGAGGTAATAAATGAGAGAGAGAGAGAGGGAGAAGGGGAGGAAGGGAGCATGTATATATAACCAATTTATTAGCGCCGTTTAGCGGTTTGTACACTAGGAGATGTCTTAGAGCGCGAAGAAGAAGAAAAGATCCGCATGCCCATATTGCTAGCCCTCTCAGATATTTCCATTTCACATCAACACTTAATCATAGAATACACGATACCTTTATTATACCATCTGCTACCCAATAAAATAGAAAACGAAGAGATACCTTACAAATTGACCTTAGAAGCGTTCGAAAGATTGTCAATTTCGCCACCTGTCTTTTTTGCTGCCCAAGAGAAATTACTGGAAAAATTTGAAACTACTCTAAAATGTAAGATAAAGAAATGAGAGAGAGAGAGAGAGAGAGAGAGAGAGAAGGAGAATAGCTAAATAATGTGAGTGTGTCATTAGATCATGATAAGTTATATAGCCGATCAGTGATTTCAACATTATTACGTATCATTCAAACAAAAGATGTGCAAAAACACAGCGATATCAAACAATATATCAAGTCGATTGGTTTCCGATTGATCAAGTTGGTTATAGTTGAAGATTTATTGCCATCTAAAGACGGTAATTTTATATTATCAGATGAGATTTTAAACGTCATTTGTCGTATCCTTCTTACTATTTTTAAAAACCTGGAAGCAAGGTAAGAAATCGTTTCTATTTGACTATTTCACTATTAAAGCATAATCATAACTTACACTGCATATGTATATAGCGAACAAAAAGAGGTCTTATTGACCGTTTATCAATTATTCAAGCATGGGGATTTATCTATACTTGATATTTCCACAACAACAAAGTTTTGCCCATTAGTAGCACCAAATAACCAACAAGCATCTACACTATTATTTAGTGTTTTTATATCCACTCTACAAAAGACGGTCAAAATGGATGAAGAGGAACAAGTGTTTTTAAATGATATGATAGAACAGGCCTTGCGTTCCACTGATCCTTTGCAACTTACATCCTTTTGTAGATGTGTTGCCTCTGTTATAAATAAATGGAAAGATGGTAGGATGATAATGAATATATAGTCGAAATGCATCTGGCAAAAAAAAAGGGGCTAAACCGATCCATTCATTTTAGATACTGCATTGATAGGCTATGTAGAAAATGTCAAGACAAAGTTAGACAATCAAATAATAGAATTAAAGTCACATCAAGCACTAGCAGTCTACTTATGGGTAAAAAGAAAAAAAAAGTATACAAAGAAATGGGAATTTTTGTGTTCATTTATATGCATATAGATTACCAAAGCTTTAATCATACGATCTCATAAAAATAGCCAAGAGATGATAGACACGGTGATATCATTAATCGACCATCCTGATCTTGGTAAAGATGCCGCTATTGGTTTTAATGTCTTGATTGGAGATGATACCTTGGGGCTCAGTAAAGACTGCTTTGCTACTGTTTCGGTAAAATTGAAAACAAATCATGATAATGATTAAATATACTAAAATAGGATACTTTTTCTTTAGATTTTATATAAACAAAAATTTATGTCTTATTCGCTTCCGAAATTATTGGATAAATTCAACAACAATAAAGGTAAGAAATATAGCTACACATGGGTAGAAGGATCTAAAGTTAAGACTACTGTATATTAGAGAACAAAACAAACTATCTCATCGCCATTGCATATTTATTAAAAAATGAACCAAAATCGATCTTAATCAATGAGCTACCACCGGTAAAGAGAGAGTAATAAATCCAAAAGGACTCGAACTGAATGAAATTCTATATTTTTTTTGTAGTTGGTACCATTATTAATCGAGTCTATATCCTTACCAGAGATTGTTGTCAGACTCTCCACTCTTGATCTCTTTGAATTCGCTCTTTATGAAGGCATCATGTCGCCCACCTATCTTGTTACTCTGCTCCCCACATTGACCACGCTGACAAAAGAAAATAACATGAAGGTGCGTATCGCCTCATTAAAGTGTCTTACATTGGTTCCTTCTCGTTTCCCAAAGGACACTATTATTTCACTTCAGAAGGATACCATCAAACAGTTATCGATGGTGCGTGATGATAAAAAGAGATTGGTGAGACAGCAGGCGGTAGAGTGCTTAGAGAGCTGGTACTCGGTGAATTAGGGAGAGAGAAACTTATGGGTTATTTTTTATCTTCAAGCTCCTTAATTCAAAATAAATAACGTTGAACCCTAATGGATCAATATGTAGTAGATGACATTTTTTCTTTAATAAAAAAAAAAAAGAAAAAAAGAGCTTAAAAAAGAGACGATTTCTAAATCAGAGAACCGTGATCAAAATAATACGTTGACAGTAAAAGAATTTTTATTTTAAATGTTGATGTAACAATGATAATAGGCGATACGACCATTTCGCAATGACACTCTCGCATTCCTTTGGTATATCCATCGAACAATAACGCTGTCCAATAATGGGCTTTCGCAATTTAAGTACCTCTTTCAGGAAATCATCGTGTAGAATGTCCTCATTCACCAACCACACGATATCGTCTCCTTCGGTGCACAGATAACGAAGTCCCAGGAGGGACCTGAGCACCTTGAGGTACTCATCTATCTTTTCTTTATCCTCGGTTTGTGTCACCTTGTACTGATCCATATACCATTCGGAAACAAAGGGATGATTGAGTTGGAACTGAAAGAGGCCAAAGAGCTCATTGAAAAATGGAACACTACCCAAATCCTTTTGTTTGTCTTCATAAAATGCCTTGAACAAAGAGGCACGTTGTTTGGTAGTGATATCGAAACATAACGAGGGTTCCTGCTCCAACTGACTGTAGAAGTGTGTTTGGAGCTGCTTTTGAGCGCGTGCATGCCAGTCACTTCTCCTGTTGCGTTTAATCTCATGCATCTTGTTCCACTCGTCCAGGCTGATCGTGGTATTCGACTTTTTTTTGCGGTAAAACTGAATCGCAGTCAATGGCTGCTTGTACTTTTGTTTATCTTGGTTTGTGAACGTCCAAGTTGTTTGGAATCGGTTATCATCAAATGGGGTTGTTTTGGCGTTGGACTCGAGAAAAAAAATAAACTGACTAGCGGTTTCATCACCATCAAATGATTGAATACAGTATGTGTTCCATGCGTCAAAATCGACCATTTTTCTTTAAAGAAGAAATATGTTGAAACAAAAAAAAATTAAAAAAATTAAAAAAAAAGTAAAGATTGGAAGAAAGAAAAGAGGTATATATATAGTTTTTTATATCTTAATAAAACTAAATGATGATTAACATGTGATATTCAATGCTATTAAATAGAGTAAAATAGTAAAATAAAAACAAAGTCATTATTTAAAAAAAAAAGAACTACGAACGTTTTATCTTTTGTTTGACTTTGCTTAATTGTGAATCCACTTGATCCAACATATTCTCGAGTTCCTCTCTACGTTTACGTGATTGTGGTCCACCCCCTGTAAGAGGGATCTTTGAATAAGAGGATTGTAACTATAAAGGGAGAAAAGTTAACACTGGGATTATCCCCTTTCGCCCCTTTTTCTTTTTTTACCTTTTCTTTTTCTTTAGTTAGTTTTAAAAGTTGATCATCCAGATTGACGGTTTCAAGATTTGTTTCTTTGCGTTTTAAACGACTTGTTGTAGCAATTCTACTATTAAAAGTGCTACTGGTTGCACTTGTAGTGGCACTATTGTTTGTGGTACGAGGAGGTGCGTGCATTGTATTGCTAAATCAAAAGAACAATAAGACTTTTTTTTATTTTGCCTTATTTTATCTCTTTTACTTTACCATTGTTTTTCGGTCTTATTCATCTCTTCTATATGTGTCTTTTGAAGTTGATCGAGAGTGAATTGTAATGATGTTGTCTGTTCCTGTGACTTGCTAAATTCCGCCTTTTTTTTAAAAAAAATGAGTTTAGCACTTCAATTGCGACAACAGAATGATGATATATTACTTTTAAGTTACGAATTAATTCATTCTTCATTTCCATTTCCTTTAAAAACTGTTCTTTTTCCTTTTTTGTTTCTTCTTGATAGTTCTAATCTCGTTTTACGTTAGTAAAGAAGAAAGACGTATATACACATACGCAATAGCAACCTTTAATTCTAATTTTGCTTGATCAACTGCAAAAACCTTGTCTCTTGCATCATCTGCAGCTGTCTTGATTTTTTCTAATAAAAGGTCCATGTCCTTTAACTGATTTTCAGTTTTTATCTATCATTTTGTTGTTATTGTTTATTTAGGTTATTATATTATATTATAATGGTAGATTAAAGAATAGCAAAAATACCTTTTCTTGTTCTAATTGTGATAGTATCTCGTTCTTTTCTTCATGTAATTCGTCTATTGTTATACTTAAATAGTCCAGGTCTTTTGTAATTGCTAACAATAATAAAAAGGTAATTAATCAAAATAGTAAAAAAGTAGAGTGATCTTAGTTGTATCTATAAAAAAAACCTTGTTTTTGTCTTTGTAATACGTCCACTGTGGCTCTCTCTTGATACAACTCCGTTTGTAATGCCTCGAGCAAATCTTGATTAGCCGTATTCTCAACTTGTTCTTCTTCTTGGGATTCTTCTAGTCCTTCTTCTTTTGATTCTTTTTCTTCGGGGGTACTTTCATCCTCTTCATTATTCTTTTGTTCTTTATGTTCTTCTTCTTCGTCTTCTTGCTTATTTATCATTATAAAATCTATCTTTTTGTATATTACTTAAACAAGTAAATATGTATGTATTATTGTTTTACCATGCATTTCTGCTGTACTTTCTGTGCTAGTTGGGGTATTCACTCCTACAGATATGTCAAATGATGATAAAGAGTGTTCTATTGGTTTAGACACTACGTGTTTTATAGTAAAGGTACTCTTCGACTTTACTGGCCCTCTTTATTATCGATAATAAACAGTGTTGTCAATAAGTGAGATATAAATATAAAATTAAGGAGATAGGTAAAAGAAAGTACCTTTGTTTATCATTATTATTACCTATTTTAAAATAAAAATATATTAGTAAAAAACGAATAATGGAAATATATATAGAGTGCAATTTTACTTGATTGTATGTGTGATTTGATAGATGATGCCTTCTTCTTATTATGAAATAAGAATTTTTTCCAGAACTTATTTTCTTTTATCGCAAATTGAGACATCATCAAATTAAAGAAGGACAAAAGGAAGAAGGAGAAGAAAAGGAAAAAAAAAAAAGGAAAAAAAGGATATTCAAGGATGTATTTAAAGGAGAGTGATCCATGATGATATATTTCATGCTTTTGATCAGATTTCAACTCCAGATATCAAAAAAAGCCCCGTGACGTGATAACACACACATATAATTTGTTTCTTTTGATAGATTTCTTTGCTTGTTCTACTTTTCTGTTTCTTTTTTGTTTTTATTATTGTTAAAATAATTTTTTCTTGAAATGGGAGTAAGAACAGCAAAAGAATTAGAAGGTTTGCTATTTTACATAAGAAAAGAAAAAACAGAAAGAGTGAATATCTAACGTGTTTTAAATTAGGGGACACGACTCGTGCCGTTCAGATTCTTGAACTATTTACAGGTTTATTATGATATTTTAAATGATAATTGGATTAAATACTAACTATAAAAAAGACCCGAAGAAAGGAAGAGATGTTAAAACCCTTATTCCTCCTTCGGTATTGAGGGAAGCACATGGTATTTGTATAATTCGATTATATCGTATTGGTTTTGTACTATCGGCAAAGAGTGGTAGCGGCGTTATAATTGCAAGGTAAAGTATATATATATATATATATATCTTCTTTCCCTTCTTTTTTACTAAGCAAGCCCAACAATTTAATAGAATGCCAGATGGAAGTAAGTTTATAATAGTTGTCTTATTATCATTTATTATAACAATTCTAATAAGGTTGGTCTGCTCCATCCGGTGTTTCCATGTCTTCGGTTGTAAGTTTTCTTTCAAAAAAAATTTTTTTTTGGGTCACTCTTATTCATGCAAGAGTAAATTGATAGGGTTTCGGCCATCAGGCAGGTGGTGAAGTAATTGATTCCATTATTGTAATGAATTACAGAGCTGCTATCAAGGCATTTTTTGATGGAGGCCAATTGCAACTAGGTGTGGGTGCATCCTTGTCTGCTGGTCCATATGGTAGAGCAGCAGATGTCTCTGCTTCCGCTTCATCCGGTAGTCACATTTCTGCTACGTATGCTTACAGGTAAGCATCCCTTTATTTATTTTTTCTTTTCGTTTGCTTATTATCCTCTTTTAGTCAATCTAAAGGTTTATATATGGGTAAAAATGATTTTTTGTTTTTTGTTTGACAACGGAGATATAAATGTTTTGTTCCAAATGTATAGGCTATTCCTTTGAGGGATCCAAGATCTCTGAGCGTGAAAATACAAATAAAGCGTTTTATGGAAGACCTATTACAGCACGTGAGATTTTAACCGGTGCTGTACCTCCACCCAATATAGCCGGAAGACTGTATCAGATCTTGGACCAACTTGGAGCCGGGGCAAGACCAGGTCTACCTTTTGCTCCCAAAAAAGCCGTGAATGATTTACAGCAACAGCAGCAAATTCCGGTACCTCCGCCACCTCAACAACAGCAGAATCGACCAACAAAATCCCAAGAGTTTGACGAGGCCCCGCCTCCTTATCAAGAGATACCGCATTCGTCAGATGTTGATGTTCCAGCCGCAGCTCCTTCTGTGAATACAGCAAATTATCCACCACCTCCGCCTCAGACAGGAGATGTTGCCGCTGCTACCACCTGTCCAAATGAAAAAGCGTCATATAAGCCTGATGAATCTATTCAGTCTGGTGAAAACTCAAGCTTCAACCCAATCCAGCGCAACATTTCAGCATCAGAGGCAGCACCTCCATCAGAGCCACCAGCAGCAGAAGCAGCGCCACCACCACCACCTCCTCCTCCTCCTCCTCCTCCAGTAGAGCCAGTGCAACCGAGATCAATGTCATCAGAACCAGTACAAGATCCAATGAACTCAAAGTCATTACCATCATTTGAACCAGTAGCTGAGTCAAATGCTGAGTCCAAGGCTGGCCCAGCTGAGGTGCCGGTACCATCATCAGCAGCACCAGTAACTGATGAGCCTCAAGAATCAGGATCCGTGGCACGCATAGTCGCAGCGATGCAAGCTGTACAATTAGCAAAACAAGAAGCGCCCTCAGCTGATGATTATCCAACAGATGTGAAACCTGAAGGTGAAAACAACACGTCGATTGTTGTGGCTAAATATGATTATGTAGCCACTCAACCAAGCGATCTTTCTTTCCATGAAGGTGATCGTATCACCGTCACTACCAGATTAGATGACCGCCAATGTTGGTGGGAAGGTGAAGTTAATGGTCAAAAGGGATTTTTCCCTGCTAATTATACAGACGATCTTTAATTGGATGTTATTTCTTTTTCTTTTTTATGCATAGCTATTCATATATAATAATAAAAACTGTAATAAGGACTTTGGTTCTTTAAAAACAACAGTAAGCCGAGATGTCAACTAGTATAGATTTCTCGGTAAAATGAAACGGTTCACTCTTCTTTCAATATGATCTGAAACAAAGTGAAAGATTTGGTGTATATTTTTTATTAAGCTTTATAGTTTCCTATGAGTTAAACTTTTGTTCATACATTTTGTGACAATTAAATCCCAGTAATTTATTTATACTTTAATGCAGAAATAACAGTGATCATGGCATGTCATAAGTACACTCTTTTGCATGAATAAGATCCATCAAGGTCTGATTGACAGGAGTAGGAATATTTAAAGCTTTACCACGTTTACATACATAACCATTCAAGTAATCAATTTCTGTCAAATTGTTTGCCTTCAAATCCTGTAAGGTAGAGCATGTGTTTTCACCCACAATGTTCAAAATCTGCAAGACATAACCAAGGAGCTTTTCGGCGCTTTCATCTTGGGGTAAATCATCCTTTAGCACTGCATAGGATTCATCACAGACGTTCTTCATCAGACGCATTGCTGCAGGGTTATCATTGTAACTAAGGCCCTTGTTTTTGAAGTTGAGTACAGTGGCGACAGAATTGATACCCATGTTTATCACCAACTTGTGGATCATCTTGATCTTGATTTGATCCCATGGCATGATAACACAGTTCAATTCCGGAATACCTGCAAGCATATTTGCAAAAGCATTCGGCTGACCATCACCACTCTTGTAGGAGGAGGAAGTTGGGAATTCGCCAATCATCAGTGAGCTTTTCTCCTGGTATCCCGAATGATGGATGATCTCATAAGGCGCCACTCGCTCAACCGCATGGCGATTAACACCAATGAAGATTCTGGGTGATACGGAAGGGGATGGCCATAGCTTTTCCATGAGTTCGTCAGAAACTCCCATTCCGTTCTGGAGTAGCACTACGGTACTGCTAGGTGTCAGTCGAGAGACCAATGGGGCAAGTGCTTTGACAGTGTAATGTGACTTTGTTGATACCACCAGAGTATCAATAGGATCCTGAACGCTAGTGAGGGCATCAAATCCTTCCACAGGTATATTCTTGTCTTTTGTGCGGTAGGTAATGGTGCATTGTCTCTTTTTGAAATCTTCTAAATGTTCTTCGGAGCGAAGCATGAGGGTGACTTTGTTGTTGTGCATTTTCAACATGGAGCCAATGTGGCAACCAATGGCTCCTGTTCCAAGAATATGTACACGCATTTTTGACTACTGTATCGACTTTACCCTTAACATTAAAAACAAAAAAGACTGGATTTTATAGTCGCGGTAGATTTTTAAAGTGGAGAACAAAACGAGGACAGAGGGAAAAAGATTCACCCGCTTCACGTTTGCTTTTCTGTAACCATTGCGATCTGCGTAATCCAATACATCATTCCATAGTGAACATGTAAGTTCCACCGTACACTGGAAGCTACTGAGCTTTTTTTTTTTTAAATACTAGTGTCCATTCTTTTTTTAAATATAATGACAGGTAGTTTTTCACAATCCAAGAAGAGCAAGTATGACCAATGTGTAAAAATAAAGATTGCTAAACAAAACAGATGAAAGAGAATAGATTGGCCTTTATTATATATGTGAGTACGTGAAGATAAATAAATATATATTTGTAATTGACAAGTTTATGTGAAAAAAGTTAGAAACGAAGTTGATGTTGGTTTCTACCGTGAGCACCCAAAGAGATGTCTCTTAAATGATTAGCAATATTATCGATTTTTGTTACTATTTCGTTGGTTTCTTGAATATTGCTGCTACTATCGAAGTTGACAGCAGTATTTGCTAGCTTTCTTACGCTTTCGTATAATCAATCAAAAGTAAGTCAGTTTACACAATCTTATATATGAAAATACGCAAAAAAACAGCCTTGAGGCAGCATATTGTATGCCCTCCTCTGTAATTACTGCTTCTTCTGCTTCTGCTTGCGCGTTTTGGGATAAAGGACCAGGAGTAAAGATGAAATGTGAGTCTTTGACTATTAACCCAATACCCAGAATTCTGTTAATCTGTTTATTTTACCAAAATAAAGTATTGTTTTAATAACAAAAAACGTTTGATTCTGCCTTTT
>VCJJ01000806.1:12701-23541 GCA_024139415.1 Backusella tarrabulga | reverse complement strand
TTTTTTTTTTTTTTTTTTTTTTTTGGTATTGAAATATTGAGTGCACCTGCACTTAAACAGTGCAATTACACTGTTTTTTCAAGAAAATGAGAAAAAAGGGAAAAAGAATTGAGAAAAGAGAGATATCATGTATAAAGAGTATTTTTCAGACAGTGCGCAAATAAAGAGATAGTTAGCCATGTAGTAAGGTCCATAAAGTCATATTACACATTAATGAGGGATAGCATGATATAAAGCAACAGAGTAATGTACCAATATGATAGAGGTAGATTCAGTAGATACAATTATTCATCATTTGTAATTTTTATACAGTAAATAAATTAGTAATGGCTCACTTCTTCAGTCAGGGTATTCATACTTACATCACGATAGACTACTGAGCAGGGAGGCGATAACCAGCCCAGAGGTAGCAGTTTTCTTGACTCTAGATGACCAAGCAGCAGACAGGAAACAATAGCCAAAGAAATGGCGATATTTCATGGTACAGCTATTGAAATGATAAAAGCGAGAATGATGAATACTATATATATTAAATGAATCTATAACTTATGTCTGGCGAGCCAGGCATACTATATTCCATTATTTTAGTATCATGCTTTGGGTTAATACCAATCTCTTTACCTTTCTTAACCCCTCCTCTCTTTTTTTTTCTCATCAACCTTTTCTCAATAATTTGAAAATCTTTTCTCATTAATTTGAAATTTGTTCTCATTTTCTTGAAAAAGACAGTACATCAATATGTTGTTTTTGTTATTTATTATAATATTCGTAATGAATGATATATGCTGTCAATGAAGGTGGTTATTTATCATTTATATTGATGACGTACATCCTCAACAAGAACACCCAATGTTTCTTTTTGGGTCCAGAACTGAACATTACTTTAAATATGTATTCACGGATATTTGAATCATTTGAAATAAAGAACTCCTCTCCATAGAGAAACTAGTATTGACAAGTATTCCTGTTTGCGATTGAATTAGATACCCTTTTCTCAAATTAGTTGTCATATCTTGATATACTACAAAGAATTCATTGGAAAAAAGCTAATTGCTTATAGTCTGCCAAACTACCAGCACTTGTGTTTTAAGTTTGTCAATCATTGAAATTCAAAAGAGAAAGGCGCTAAAATATTAGTTACAACTTCAAAAGAGGAGTAAAAAAAAGACGATACTATTTACAATCATGGTATTTATAAAAGCGATAAAAGATACTTTGTCGATATCATCTCTCTTCTCTCTCTCTCTGTAAAAGTCCGTATAGGTTCCTTAAAATGTACTTCGACTTTGAAAAGCCTTCAAGTTCAAAAAGTAAGTGCATGCATGTATAATAATAAGCTTTGTAAATACTAAAGATTTAGTACGTCGAGTTTGAAAAGCTATAAAATTTGCATTACTGCTACTATAAAAGCCTCGTGGAGTCAAGTTAGATATGACAGGGAAGAGTTCGTGTAAATTAATACCACCTTGGATATCAACTCCGTTAAAGATAATGTACACGGATGCTCTTTAGAATTTACTCTACAGCTTCCTACTAAAATGCTGACTTTTATCGTATCATTCGTATTTAACCTAGTCCTCAAGATGCAATGCTATTTAAAACAAATAAAAGGAGGTAAAGAAAGAAAAAGAAAAGCCTGCGGGCTGTGGTAGCACGTTGTGTCAACATTCCAAATCAAGTGAGTAACCAGGAAAAAAATGACATATAGAAATGAAGGATGTTGTTGCAACACTTTTTGTACGTGTTTCAGCTTCGTAGTGGACTTTATGACATCCGAGGTTCATACACGTTGTAGGAGAGAGAAATACAGAGAATTCCAATGCATATAAAAAAAAGATAGGTTACTTTTATATATATAAAAAGAAAGATATATAAATATAAAAACTGCGGGTGACATAAAGATATATGACTTGGTCCTTATTGGGATTAGTGCTACAACGCATTTCGGAGCGGTTTGTGGATGATCGATTTTTTTATTTACGTTTCTTTATCGGCGCATTAGATAAAAAAGATATATCAAATAGCAAAGTAATATATTTTATACTTATAATAAATGTGACTTATTTACATTCCAAAGAAAAACAAAAAGAATAACTCTATATTAAAGAGTTGTGATCCATTACTTTTTTAGTGTGGACTTCTGGGTCTCTTAATTTACAAAAATGTTACACTTGAAAAAATAAGTTGAGTGGTTCTTTAAGTTGACGCCATGATGATGAAAGGAAGCAAAAAGTCTTTTTGGGTTTGTATGTTCTTTTTTTATTATTTTCAAAAAAAAAAGAGGTATGGTATATAATCATGACAATTATATACTTAATTTTTTAAAAACAAAAAGTAAAAAAAGAGTTTACTTTTTATAGATTATATGTAAAAGCAAGAATATGTTGTGAATATAAAAAAAGAGAACAAGTTTTTTTTAATAAACTTAGAAACACTTTCTGTGGACAATGGAAGGACCAGATTCGTCGTATTCTTGCTTGGAGATCCACATCTGCTGGAAGGTAGAGAGAGAGGCCAAGATGGAACCACCAATCCAGACAGAGTACTTTCTCTCAGGAGGAGCAACAATCTTGATCTTCATGGAGGAAGGAGCAAGAGCGGTGATTTCCTTCTGCATACGGTCAGCAATACCAGGATACATAGTAGTACCACCAGACTAGAAGGATGGAAGAAAGTTTAGAATACATAATATAAGAGAAGGATGTCCTACTTATAACTTACCATGACAATGTTGGAGTATAAGTCCTTACGGATATCAACATCACACTTCATGATGGAGTTGTATGTAGTCTCATGGATACCAGGGGATTCAAGACCCAAGAGAGAAGGTTGGAAGAGGGCTTCAGGAGCACGGAAACTATGATAGAGGATTTTATTTAGAATATGCGTGTTTTTTATTTTTATTTATTTATTTTGAAACCACCCTTTTGTTTCTCTTTTTTTTCTTTTCACACACACACACACACACGCAACCTCTTACTCCGCTCCCTTTTTTTTCGCCTAAAAGAAAAGGACGACTTACCGTTCGTTACCAATAGTGATGACCTGACCATCAGGAAGTTCATAGGACTTCTCAAGAGCAGAAGACTGAGCAGCAGTTTGCATTTCTTGCTCAAAGTCAAGAGCAACATAACAGAGCTTCTCCTTAATATCACGAACGATTTCACGTTCAGCAGTAGTAGAGAAAGCATGACCGCGTTCAGAGAGGATACGCATCAAGTAGTCGGTCAAGTCACGACCGGCCATATCCAAACGCAAGATAGCGTGAGGAAGGGAGTAACCTTCGTAGATGGGGACAGTGTGGGTAACACCATCACCAGAGTCCAAAACAATACCAGTGGTACGACCAGAGGCATAAAGGGAAAGGACGGCTTGGATAGCAACATAGAAGGCAGGGCTGTTGAAGGTTTCAAACATGATTTGGGTCATCTTTTCACGGTTAGACTTGGGGTTCAAGGGAGCCTCAGTCAAAAGGGCAGGGTGCTCCTCGGGTGCAACACGGAGCTCGTTGTAGAAGGTGTGGTGCCAGATCTTTTCCATATCGTCCCAGTTGGTGACAATACCGTGCTCGATAGGGTAACGGAGAGTCAAGATACCTCTCTTGGACTGGGCTTCATCACCAACATAAGAGTCCTTTTGACCCATACCGACCATGACACCTTGGTGACGAGGACGACCAACGATGGAAGGAAAGACCTAATGTTATTTTACACGTGTTAGTGGTGAATGCTTTCTCCTTTTTTGCTATTTTATAAAAAGGAACGCCTCCTCTTCTTCTTTTTTCCCCAAGCTCGTTTCCCCCAGTCCCTTAAAGCAACCGCACACAGACAACTCCTTTTAGAAGAGGAAGGAAACGGGAAAGAAATAGAAAAGGAAGAAGCGTTCTTTTGTTTTTACATGTAAAAAATGGCTAGACAAGCTATACTTACAGCACGAGGAGCGTCATCACCAGCAAAACCGGCCTTACACATACCGGAACCGTTATCAATAACCAACTATTTCATACAAAAAAAAAGATGATGAAGAAGAAGAGATGATGACAAAAAATCAAGATGAGTACAAGATGAGCAAGGTGAGACTATAAAAAAGAGACTTACAGCAGCAACTTCGTCTTCCATTTTAATTTATAAAAAAGTTTTTTTTGTAAACAAAAAGAGAGAAAAGAGAAAAAGAAAAACAGAAAAAGAGAGTGGACGCGCCTTTGAAGTTTAAATACTCACCCGGGATATTCAAGTTTTTGATGTCGTAACGTTAAGCACGGAGTTTAGAATTCCATTTTAGAACTTTTATTCGTTTTCTTTCTCTGTCTTTCTTTCTCTCACTTTGGATTAGGATCATTCGCTAAAAATAAAACGGATTTTTTAATATTTACAATCTTACTTCTATTGCTCTTCTCTCTTTCACTTTCTTTAAGATGTAAGCCATCACTTGTAATTGCTTTTTATTTATTTTTTCTTTATCTTTGCTGCTAAACTCCGTCTGCACATATATTATTTCGACCTGTAGCCTAGTTTTTAAGGAGATGACAAAATCCAGAAATAGGGAAATTTGATTACCTTTTTTTGCTCCAAAACGATATAAACAACATTGGCTTATAAACTGTTTCTCAAATAAGATGCTGGCAATGTGATGTCAATAAAATGCGGGTAATATACACTTACGAGTGTATGTGAAACAACTTTATGTCTATTTCTTGGGTCAACAAATCCCTCTCCTCCTCTCCTCCTCGTTTTTTCTTGTTGGTCGGGTTATCTTCTCAATTCAGTTTCAATTACAAAAAAGAAAGAAAAAAAAACAAAGAAAGAAAGGTGGTGAACACCGAAAACGGAAAACGGAAAACGGGCCAGGCGTCTAAACTATCATGATGAACGTTTCATAATTATGAAACGTCAAAAGAGCACAGACGAAATGAATCCACACTACTATTTTTAGGGAGATGAAAAGGGGCGTTTTATGCAGAAAAACATCTTAAAGTTTGGCCAATTAAAAAAAAAGAGTCGAGTGAATACTGTTTTGAGTGTAAAAGAAGGTTAAACTTACCCATAGTCAAATACGATAACTTATTGGTAAATTCAGGTAATTGTTTAAATGTTGATACATCCAAAATATGATACATCGTATATTTTGGTATTGCTATTTTTATAATAGTCCAACGAAGCGCTTTGCCTTTTCATTGTCATACGAATGGGATGTTTTAAAATGATTCAGTACCTGTTGATGGTTTTGAGGAGTACCTTGTCCCTTTTCATTCATGACACCGAGGTAAAAATGAGTTTCGCCATAGATCATGCCTTGGGGAACCAAAGAATATTGTTTTCGCTGACGAAATTGAACATCAGTACCGGGGTCATCTTCAACCAGCACATGTTTATTGGATCCTCCTAGATTGTCTTCTACAGTGCGCTCAAAAAGTTCGAATGCAGCAACAAAATCTTGAGAGACGCCTTTTCCATTGTAGTATAGCAGCGCAATATTATAGTATGCACCATTGTTTCCTTTATATTCAGACAATTTATAATACTGATATGATTTTTCGTAATCTGTTTCCACGCCATCGCCATGCTCATAAAGTAAGTCAAATCCTCTGAGGGCAAAAGATTTATTTAGTCTCTCAATCTGTTTGTAGCATTCAAATGCTTTTGAGAAACCTTGATATTGAGTTTCTGCAGAATGATATATTTCACCAAGGATCCACACCACATTTTGCCGTCTTTATTCGGTACCTTTACGTATAGATTCTTTGCCTCTCCGATTTTTTTTTCAACGCCCAGTCCACCACGAAGAATGTCGGCCAATTGAATATAAGAATCAGTATACCCTTGACCAGCAGCAGTTTGATACCATCGAAATGCTAGTTTATAATCGATCTCGACACCCGTACCATAAAAATAAATATCACCCAAGTAATAGCTAGAAACGTCGTCATTTTGATCCGCTGCCTTAGTGTGCTATTCTATTGATTTGGCGGCATCTTGGTCGACCTATAGCTACCCATATAGAGTAATTCAAGTAGTCTTTAAGAATCTACATGTCCTTGATTGGCAGCTATTTCATGGTATTGGGCGGCCTGTTTATAGTCTACTTCGGCTCCTTTGCCTTCAGAAAACATAACACCCAAAGTACAAATGGCAGGAATGCTATTTTGACTCGCTGTCTTGGTACGCCAATATGCCGCCTTGGTGTAATCTTGATCACAGCCGCAGCCTTCACAATACATGATTCCCAGAGATACTATTATTTCCGTATACTTTTCCCATTTTAAGTTGAGCGTCCACATTTCCAAGTCGAGCCGCTATTTTTAAAAGTTGCAATACCATTTCAAAGTTATTTTCATTACCATCCTCATACATTTAGGCTAGTTTATCTATGGCATATAGATTCTCCTGTTTAATAGACTTGCGGCTTAATTTGGTTGCCTCGACTATATCCTGACTAAGCCCTTCGCCACGCCCTCGTAATATATCAAGCTGGCATTGGGCTTCGTTATTGTTTTTATTTGCAACAAAGGTGTACCATTTACTAACTTACAAGGGATCTTTACGTAAACCGAGTCCATGATGGTACATGAGCCCTATTCCATATTGTGCCTTAGCGTCTCCGCTTTTGGCTGCCTTCATATACCAGATACTTGATTTGTGGTAATTTTGATCAGTGCAATCACCATTTTTATACATTTGGGCAAGATCACAGCAGGTTCCATTCAAACTAGTTTTGGTGGCATTTCTAATCCACTTGAATCAAATATACTTGTCTTGAAGAAACCTGTTACCTTGGAGATATCTTTTTCCAATATCAAGCATGGCATGTCCACCACCTCTCATGCAATGTGAAGCCGACTGCCTAAGCTTCTCTAAGCCATCAAACTCCGGAATATTTAAAACATCTGGATGGAGTTTTGAGCACAAGCCTTTTTTGGAATACATATGGAGGATATCAGGGTCAGAAAGGGGATTTGCACTGTAAATTGACTCTAAACTGTTTTAAGCAACAGTGCTTCCTTCTTTAATGGCTTTGATATACCATTCTCGAACTTGTTGATAATCTTGCTTAACTATATCGCCTTTTCGAAATATGCTGGCAATTGAAATCATGGCGTTTACGTTGCGACTTGAAGCAGCCTTTTTGTACCAACCAAGAGCTTCCGAGTAACTTGTATTTGTGCCAAGACCTTTCAAATACAAATGAGTAAGGCCATTCTGACTGCTATTGCTTCTATTATTAGCAGCAATAGTATACCACTTGAAAGCTTCCTGGTAGTTCTATTTCCAACGATAATTTTGGTGGTATATATAACCAAGATTTTATGCATCGTAAATACATCCTTGTTCGGCAGCTAGTTTGTAGAACTCGATTGCCCTGGATGTGATTTTTCTAATGCCATAACCATGCTGATACAAAAGTCCCAGTGTAGAATAAGCTTTTTGTTTGCCTTGTTTTTCTTCTCTAACTTGCTGTCGACATTCGATTAAAAGTTCCAAAAAGTACTATTTGATGTTGGTCAATTTCGGTTTTATTTGCTCTATTCTGTACTCGTTCAGTCCCTTGATCTTGCTTTTCGTTTTAAACTCCTCCATAGTACATTCGTCCTCTTTGGCATCTCTCTTTCCACGGTAGTACATATTGGTTTCGATATGATACAGGTTATAAATACATGTAAGGGCCTTGGGGTAATCTTGGATAGCAAATTTCAAGTACTAGGTATACACAGTAAATTCATCTTTTTCAACGCCTTGTCCAAAGGCATATAGGTCACCAAGTTTAAACTGAACCTCTATATTTTGCTGCTCTGCAGCCAATGTTATCCATTTAAATGCGCGTATAAGATTGTCTTTTACATGTGGTGCATCATAATAAGCCTTGCCTAATCATCCATATTAGCAAGTATATACATATTTATGATAAAGTATTACCAATATCAAGCTGTGCAAAAGAGTCGCCTCCTCCAGCCGTCAAAAAAATGTCGGTTTCAAGACCCAGACACTTGCCCGGAAGTGCAGCTAGTTTTAATATATATGTAAAAAAAAAAGACTTTTTAAGTTTACACCCAAGTACTCATTAGCTCATTTACATACATTCAGTGTCGTTTAGGTTCATCTTGAAAATAAAAAAAGGGACAAAAAAAAAAGAGGAGAACGCAAACAAAGTGAATTTTTGAAGTATATTAATAGCGTAAAAAACGTTGCACATAAAATAGGGTGGATACATTTGGCTTTAGCTAGTAATATTATTTAGATCGTCATTCTCAATTTAAAAGGACAGTTTTTTAAACGATATTTAATTTATTTATTATTCCAAAAGAGAATATATATATATATATTTATAGAAAAAAGAAAGAAAAAAGAAGAATATGTATATTTTTAAACTAAAAGAAATCTATCTATCATTTATATAGCGGAAGGAGAGATTTTCATTTGTTCAAGTGGGATTGGAGTAAAGTTATGAATATCAATTCCCTGTGCCAATAATTCAGACTCGTAGTGAGGTGGGACTAGGCGTCTAATCAAATCAGGTCGAATAGATAGTTCTATATTAAAACAGTTAATGCATGGATTCATAAAAGCGCATTTATACACGTTACCTTCTTTTGTGAAGTTTAATGCGGGTGGCAAAGACTTTCCATCGGGCATTCTTGTGTTGGGATCACGAATAGCATCAAAGAAGGGATGACACAATGCCTCTATGGGTGTGATTCTCTTTGAAGGATCATATTGTAGCATTCTAGAGAGTAAATCTATTGCCTCCACGCTAGCCCAACTGAATATCTACAAAAATATATGCAGATTAATATACATGATTGGCCATTTATTCTGTGCACTTACTTTGGCTAATGGATGTGGCTTAATCTGGGGAAATCTGTGCTCGACATAACTTGCATTCATTGCAGCGATTTCGGGCTTTGAAGGAGTACCGAGAATCTTTATGATTTCCACCAACTGATCAATACCAGTATCGCCTGGGAAGAAGGGTTGGCCCAAAATCAGTTCTGCCATCACACAGGCGGTTGACCATGTATCAATGTTGACTGTATAGTTGGTTGCACCAAAAATCAATTCGGGTGCACGGTAATAACGAGAACAAATGTAAGATACGTTGGGTTCACCAGGAACAAGAATTTTAGCACTAGAGTGAAATAGTAGTTTTTTTTTTTTTTTTGTTACTATCACTGCTCTCGCTTTAATTTTACCCATTTTAACCCAATTTAGCCTTACCTTCCAAAATCACACATTTTACAAATACCACTAGCAGGATCAAGCAACACATTCTGAGGCTTGATATCACGATGACATATACCCAATGCATGAATATAAGCGAGTGATCTCAAGACCTGATACATGTAAACTTGGACCAATATCATGGGCATATGTCGCTTTGCCTTTGCATAGTGTCGAGTTGCTCTATAAAGCGTTTCTGGGATATATTCCATTACCAAATTCAAATATACTTCGTCGTCCTATATATAATTATTATTCAATTAATTACCACGTTGTCATGGCAATTATATATTTATACAAATAGACACATACCTTGTTTTCTACTTGATTATAAAAATACGACTTCAAGTGGCATACATTGGGATGGTCCACTAGACGCATAATTTGCAATTCACGATTCTGTGTTTTTAAAAGAAAAAAAAACAAACATGTATAAATTTCCATCATCACAGAAAAAAAAAGACGAAATGAAACCAACTCGTTATATATACCTTAAATCTTCGATCCTGCAACACCTTCTTTATAGCAGCCTCTTCATTTGTATTAACAAGGCGCGTTTGGTACACAACACCAAAAGATCCATTTCCCGTGATTTTCTTATTCATGTATTCTAAAATAATCTGATTACCGGTTTTGGCGTCTTTTGCCATCACCTTCACAACCTTTTCATCATGTCCTATAAATACACTGGCCATGAGTTCGTTGTCTTTGAGTTGTGCAGTAATACGTTACCTGCCATAATTTCTTAAAAATAATTTATTCGCCAATAGAGAGAGAAGAGAGAGGAGAAAAAAAAAAGGAAAAAAAGGTTTTTTTAAAGAGGTATGTGTGTAAAAGTTTTTCCAAAAAAGGAAAATGATCTGTCTTTAAATATTTACACCAATTACGCTTGGGGAATGAAGTTGATGATAAGTGCGTTGACCAAACTCTATTCTGACATGCACGCAGTTTATTGATTGAGTTTACGAAAATAAAGCATTTTTTTTAAAAAGAAATAGGCAGACAAAAAAAAAGGCTAAGCAGCGATTCTCCGACCAAGAAATTCCATGATAGCACGAGTACCTTGGTCAACAACTGCTGGTCTCGGAATACGAAATCTTAAAACAAAAACAAAAAAAAAATCATGTTAACATAGAAACAACAATGTGATGCTTTTCAATACCTATTGCCAAAGACAACAAATTCCTTGATGGTTTTTATCAATGCCAACTCGGGCGGTAAATAGCCAATGTCATTATTACTCAAATCAAGAATCTCGACACCCTTAAAACTATCTGCAACAATTTTATCCAACTTGTTGGAGCTAACCGATAAATGACGGAGTTTGGGTAAAAGCATCGGAAGTTTCTCGGGTAGCTCAACAAGTGCATTGTGATTCATGTTGAATTCCTCTACGCAAGGGAAGCTAACGTCATCGCCAATGTCGAGTTGCTTGATGCGATTGTTCCCCAACTTTAATGTTTTGAGCACCTCGAATCTGGTGCCGGGAAGTGAAAGTGAGAATTCAACAAGCTTGTTGTTTTCAAGGTTGAGATGCACCAAGAATTGGTGATAGTATCGTGTCGAGAGTACAGCGATGGGTAATTGGGTTAATTCATTGTGATCTAAGAGTAGGTTAGAATTTTAAT
>VCJJ01000806.1:0-12691 GCA_024139415.1 Backusella tarrabulga | reverse complement strand
TTAAAAAAATAAAAATTTTTTTTTTTTTTTTTTTTTTTACCTAATAAAAGTGTTGCAGGCGGATCCGCTTCAAATAAAAGATCTTGTTCTGTCACCTCTATTAATTTCTTGTTGGACAAGTTTAGCTTTTTTGTAGGATTGGCACGTAGATCTTTTTCAACTGAATATTAAAAAAAAATGGTCATTTGATCCATTTGTTTATTTCCTTTTTCTTCACTTTTAATTTACCTGTATTTTTGACACCTGACTCTTTGTTGTCATCACTCTGAACAGATTCGCTCTCATTCTCCACCTTCTTACCCTCTTCCAACGAGGCTATATAGTTACCCTTTAATGATTGCACCAACTGCGTCATATTCATGGATGCATACGATCTCATTGGGTTTCCTTCACAGTGAATCACGGACAACTTTTCCAATTTACCCAATTCGTACGACAAGGTACGTAATTGATTTCCGCGGATGTCCAAACGTGTAAGCGACTCCAACAAGAACACGACAGGTGGGACTTGACTAAACTGATTGGATGAAATATCAAGTGTATGGATGCTTAAGGCATCGCGCAGTCCTTCAAGCCTATTTTCGGTTAATTTATTATCGGCAAGTGAGCATTCAACCAACTTTGGCATAATAAGCTTGCCCGTCGATGTAATGCTTTCAAGATTGTTTTGTCCAACATCTAAACGGACCAAAGAAGGCAGTGTCAAATCCCCATTCCCTATATATTGTATTTTGTCAGTCAAGACAAATACTACGCATTATACTATCATCTGCATTTACCCGAGTATACACATCTTAGACGATTCTTATTCACTAAAAGCTCTTCTAGTCTTACCCACTTGATTTCACTCGGTAACCTTTCAATCTGATTCCCACTCAAATTCAATTTTCTAAGGGATGGAAGGTTCTGATCGTTAAATGATACCGCGCCAAGTTGATTATCGCTCAAATCCAAAAGCTCAATCTGGCTTGTGTTTTTAAATACAGCTTTCGTGATGGCATTGTGTGATAAATCCAGTTCCTTTAGTTTGTTGAGCTTGGAAAGGACTGGAGGTACACTTTCAAAGCGATTGTAAGGTAATTGTATGGATGTGAGGTTGACAAGTTGACCAAAAGAGTCTGGTAAACTCTTCAACTGATTGCTACGGAACTTGTTTGCCTTTTAGTAAAGAAGACGCATATCATCCTCTTTGATGTAACTTACATCAATGATATTGAGTGCAATAAACTCTTCGCCGAATCGTTCATCAATTTCCACAATCCCATTATCACTTGCATTAAACTTGGTTAGTTCAACTGCGTCATACCATGAATCACCACCCATCGAACTCAGATCAACCACAATCTTACTCGGATCCACATGGTACCTATTCACCTTTCTATTAGCTCCCACTCTTTCATACATGTAATAACTCAATGTACATTTTTAATACTTCTTCCGGTAGCTTTTTGAGTCCTTTGCTTGAAAGCTTCATACTTCCACTCGACTTTGCTTGTTTTATCAACACCTGAAGTTTCTTTGGTCCGAGTTCCTCTTCGTTTTTCTTGGGTTCGCCATTCCAGGATCCGTAGCGCTGAGCACCGGTCATGAAATTAGACGTCTTTTTGACTACAGGTGCCTCTTCTTGTGGTTTTTGATCGGAAAGTCTTGCACGCTGTTGTGCCATAAACGCCTTGACACCTGCTGAGGCGCCTGCCTCTTTTGCAGCACGACTTTTAAGCTTGGCTTCGGGCTCGGCTTTTATGGGGTTTTGGGTGCGTAACGAGGACGCTTTGGTACCTCTTGGTGTAATAGCTGGTTTTCTTGAAGACATGCTCTTCTTCTTAAACTTGTATTTCTATTTTTTGAAAGAGTAAAAAAAGGGGGTCAAGATGAGAAACAAGTTTATTTTTTCAAAAAGAAAACGAAATAAAGGAGCGATACAAGGTTATTTTTTGTATCACGTGAAGCAAAAAGTGATCACGACTCTTGCTTGAGTGCACTTTGTGCTTTCCTGGAAAGAAAGAAAGCTGAAACTTCTTTATAATAGTTTCCTTTTTAGGGAGTCCGCTAGTTGCTTCTTAATGCAAGACCAGTTAAACTATCCAGGGGGGAGTATGTATTTCAAATATCTTGAATAAACAAAAGGATAAAGAGGGTATAATTTCCAGTTTTTATTATTCATCAAAATATATCTACATTATTTACTTTTAGATGCCAAAGACTTTTGCATTGAATATCAATATAAGCACAATCCTCTTCCATATCATCCAAGATGCCATCATATTTAACCTTTGCCTCCTTTTTAGAGTATTTATAAAACTTTTTTTTGCCATCATCAAAGGCTGAGTTGACTAAGCAGACAATACTATTGACGTTATCGGGTGCTTTCATTTCAATCATCTCCAAGCTGTGATCCGGTAAATAGACTATCTGCTTGGATCCATTATTTCCTCTATTGACCACAATCCCATCCTCATCCTCAAGCACCCGTCCCTCGTTTATTAAAAGCAAAAGCCGTTTTAAACCTGGCATCATCTCTTTGATGAATGACATAGCTTTGCAAGATAAAGAGTTGGCACTGATACGCAACTCCCTTACATTAGGCTTACATCCTGTAGCAACACCTTTAATATCGACATGGAACTCATTCACCGCAATTTTGCACTCCTCCAGCTTTGGGTGATCTATAAATAGACGATCCAGATAGACTGTTTTCTCGGGTCGATTGTAGTGTATGTGCTGGCACGAGACATCCAGTCGAGTCAGATTGGATGTTATCCAGTCCAAATACATGTCATCAATATGGTAAACATTCATCCACACTGTATCCAGTCTGCCACGAATACAGTACAGCGGAATTGCAATATCTTGATAATCAGACTCGCGGTCGTATAAGAAATAAAACGCCTTTATCCCAATGTCTGCAAGCATATCCACCATCTTGACTGTAGCATACGTTAGTTGGTTCACAAATGTCGTTAACGTGGGTGGCAAGCGAGAGATGAAATAAAGCATATCATCTTCCATCAATGGGGCATAGATTTCAATCACGGCAGACATGACCATGGGATCCGATTCAAATTCATATAGTAAATGGAGGGATTCTAATGATGGATATTTATTGATAATGTACTGCAAGAAGCATTCCTGGTTTTGGAAAATGCTATTAAACTTTATCTTGAGATGCGTCAGTTTTGATGCCGGAACTGTCGTATCATGGACATAGGATGTGCTTGGCTGATACGAGAACTCTAGCTTCTCAAGAACGGATAGGTGACAGTGTATTTCATCTATGGCATCGATAGAGAGGGAAACACCTTGGAGAACGAGGGTTTTTAAAAAGGGTGCATGTTTTAAAGACGAAACGTCAGGAGTGCAATCGCCAATGTAGTTCATTTCTAAATGGGCAAGTCGGGAAAATGAGCACAGCTCAAGCATCATCATGGAGCTGCTTCCATGTAGAGCAAGGCTTTCCAGACAATGTCGCCATGGAGCAAACGGCTGCTCTTCATCGAGTTTACGTTCCTCCTCACGCCTTAAAGAGCCATTAAATTCAAGCGTCTTTAGCGAGGGGAACAAATTCGGTAGGTCCTCAAGCGTAAAGTCGGGCATCGTGGCTTTTGTCTTGAGCGATTTAACTTGCCATGCATCAATAAAGTTGTTGCGTACGGCATGTAAAACGGACTTTAGTTGCTGTGCTGTCTGGGGTTCAAGTTGGTGTAAAAGTTGCCTGCTGAGGTTATACCAGGCACGACACGTCTGAGAACACGCAAGTATCTCAGTGATGTCAAGAAAAAAAGATATTTTACAAGCGACTTCAAATGGCAAGTGGGTTAACATTAAGAGAAAGAGGGTGTGTGGGAATCAAAGTACTTTTTTGTTCTGTTTGTCCAACATCACATGGTGTATATGCTACTGATTGCTGTCCGTGCGTTTTGATTGGATGTTGCATGTTTTTCTGACTTAATCAGGTTTATTTCCTTGGAAAAACATAAAAGTGTTCAAATTCAAGTGATTGACACTCGTATTATGGTACAATGCAGTATTATACTTATATAGATCTCAAGTAAGTATGATATTGACAAATTTCCAATATGTTTGTGTTTGCTGCACAAAAAAAGTTTATTTTTTGGAGATGGGAAACCTTTTTGGCCAAATAACCAACAAAAAACATAATGTGATAATTGTTTTCATATTATTTTTGGGCAATTTGCGAGGTTTATTATACCTTTCTATTATTTTGTGGGTTTTTCTTGTTTTTTTTTGTCCTGCAATTATTATTAACCAGAAGTAAACAAACACAAAAACCTTTAGTATGTATCACATTAAAAAATTCACTGCTGAACAAAACAGGCGCTATTGCTCGGTGTTGAACTTTCCTTTGTTTTGGTTACTCTCTTTCAGCCAAAGAAAAAAAATGAATAATCCAACAAGAGAAGGTGAGTAAGATAAAAGCTTTTTTAAATCATTTTATCCCCGCTCTTCTAAGCAAAATAAAGATGACTAACGATTGTCTTAGTGGACGAAAGGGCCAATGTTTCTCCTGACACTGTTTCAAGGGCAAGAGAAGGAGATGCAACAGCTCAGTTAACTTTGGGGAAAGCTTGTTTTGACGCTACTTTGGTTGAAGACAATCATGATATGGCCTTTAAATGGATATTTCGTTCAGTAAAGCAAGGGGATACGGAGGTCCGGTTCAGGTTGGGAGATCTTTACGCGCTTGGTCAAAGAACTGTTAAAAGTCTACCCGACGCCTATAATTGGTACACAAGGGCTGACATTCAAGGCCACAAGAAGGTTTTGACTAGAATGCATGATCTTTATCAAGAGGATATCAGGATACACTGTCGTGGTCAACTATACTCGGAAGAAGAAGAATGGGCTTCTAAAAAATTCAAACAAGACAATAAAATTAGAAAATTAAATGAATACTGAATGGGACAGAATAAATCTATTTTGAATGGTGTAATCGATTATAATATAAGAGCCTCTCGCATTCTCTTAATTCAATTGTAACCCATCGGCTAGATCTAATGTATTATAAAAGTGGGCAGGGCGTTTCTCGAGATATAGAAAAAACCCAAAAACATTTTAGAGAAGCTTTCAACTGTGGATGCAAACGTACGAAGTATGAAATTGAATATTAGTATTATTAGAAATAAAAGAATCGAATTGATTAAATGTATTGCATGATTTTTAACTTTGATTGGCTACAACTAAATATTGACGTCATTCACGCCTATCATGCAATTCGTATAAATAATGATCATGCCAACAACAACGTAAAAACAGCTTCGTTCAAATTAGTCTACTATTTATTTCTTGAAATAAATAAATCCGACCAAGTATATGTCTGCTTATTCAAAATTCATGCAAATAAATATTGTCGATTTTCAAGCAAACCATTTTCGGGGGGTAACACCAAGTAAAACCTGTCATCATTTTGTAAATAAAGCCTTTATAAATCTTTATTATCGTTTTAAAAAAGTTTTCACACGCTTTTCACATGCTTCACCTCTTTTTCGTTTGTCCTTCTTAGTAATAAACAATGGATGCACTTCCTACAGAGATTTTTCGTAAAATCTTCCTTCTGCTAGACCAAAAAGAGAAGGTTGAATGTTTGACGGTGTGTTTGAAGTGGGAAAGCCTAATAAAGAGATACTGTCTATTCCATACTATCCGTATATCAAAGTACGAACGACTTGGTCTTTTGATTGAAAGATTAAAAGAGAATCCTCATCATGGCATTCAAATGGAGAAACTGCTCATTGAACATTGTCATTGCACAGGCAGCTTTATTGATCTAAACGAGTTACTGCTACTTTTACCCAACCTGCGTACTTTTTATGTGCGTTCTCGCAGCCATGTCTTTAGAATTACAAAGCCAATAGTTGTACCTTGGCATAAAAGCATTGAGCAGCTGGTAATTGGGGATCCGCTTTTAATTGATCGGTTTTTATCCTGCAATGCTACATTTTATTGCCTAAAAACACTTGTTATGAATGGTTTAAATTTGGATGAAACCAACCTTTTTGATATTCTTGCCAAAACACCGGCACTCAGTGCTTTGAGAATGCGGTCAAGGTCGTTCTCTACGACAGCGCTTGAGCAATTGCACACCATGCTGCCACTACTGACTACATTAACGGTACAACTGAACTTTCTGGATTCTAAATCGTCATCAGCATCATTTCCAACTATCGATATCAGCTCTATTCAGCCTGCACCTCTCATGAAATCATTTCATATTGTCTTCAGTAATAAGATAACGCGAAGAGCGAATCTGGATTGGCTAAACTACATATCAAGGAAATACACTGAACTTTCAGAGATTCAATATCGCGAAGATACACATGTCTCCAACATTAGATTTCTGACAACAGATTATAGGAATAGAGTTGAACTGGAGCTACTAGCTGGATTCCGCTCACTATTTCAAGTATTGGGACCCAAGCTGCATAAACTCTCAATAATATCACCCAACTTGGCACCAGATGTGTTTAGAGCGATGGACAATTTTAACTGTAAATGCTCAAACATAAGCATTGGTACTGACAACGCACCTAACCTGTTTCAGTCTTTTATTCAGTCAAATCAAATACACTCGATTCGAAAATTGAAGTTTGAAAAACTAGATCCCGACGATTTAGGGTGTCTGTCTGCTCTGACAACATTGGAAGAACTCTCTATATCCTTTAAAGGGGAAGACTGGAATAAGCAGACAATGGATGTAACAGACATTTTTAACGCTTGCCCTAAATCGTTAAACTTACTCGAGATCTCTCGACTCACTTTGACTTCAGCCAGCTGTACCAATAGTAACCCGCTTCCTCTACTTGAAACCTTAATGTTCTCATATTGTGACTTTGAGAAAGATGCCGACATACTCTTGAATCAATTACTACCAATGCTTCACGTACTAAGTGTAGCTTACTGCTCCTATTATAATAATGAGCTTACACTTCCGAATATTCAGTTATCTTGGTTTCACGTGATATTGGATCGATCTTCTTCTTCCTCCTCCTCTTTAGAGCAATTTCGACATGAAACAAATCCCTTGTCGAATTTACTTGTTGAAACAAAATCAGATAGACGTCTATACATCGGGAAAAGCAATGAAAATGAATGGGACTTTCTGACAGGTTTTATTCGAACTGGTGAATTTCCTCTTTACCATCCTACCAAACCCATTTATTCGTTTAATCACAAATATTGTCGTACTTCTTGCCTGACCTTGAAGTGTGAATCAGTAGGAGATGTAATTGCTTTATATAATGAATTCTAACCTACATTAATTACATTACCTTTTATTTTTTTTTTAAAAAAAAAGAATTAATTGAATGATAATAATAAATAATAAAAATGGTTAATTTCTACATAGAAGCACCTAAATACTTGATAATTGTGGGTCTTTTATTCAAAGTGAGAGAGGAAGGTTATTTATGAATTTGTAACACCATCAAACAGACGGTCTTTAATTATTCTCAGTTTTAGAATAAACTTGTAATTCAAAATATGATTCCTTTACTAGTTTTTAATTAACATACAAGAATGATTTGTTAAAAAAGACATCCCCAGTTTTCCGATTTCTCGGTACCACGCTATTTTATTCCAAAAAAAGAAGCTGATCATCTAATTTGTAGAATGCCATAGGAAAGACTATAGAAAAAAATACTAATAAGAAAAACAAAACAAAAAAAAGGGTAAAATAAATAAAAATAATGATGATCGAGATCTAGTCCCACTTTCTTACCTCAAACTCCTTTAATATTAAAATGAGCACAAATGGTTAAAATGTATAAATATGATCACTATGCTGAGTTTTTAATAAATATATTAATTCGAAAGGTAATAACAAACTGATCCAATGAAATAGAGCTCCAACCATGTTGTCAAAGGAAGTGTTTCCGAAGTACACAAATATTGTTATATATTTATGATTCTATCATTGGAGATGTTCCTTTAGAAAAGGATGACTACAAAGATGCAATATTCCTTGATTGGTATATTTTCTGGCACAGACATGCAGGCTCGTGCATATTCCAAATTAATTTATTGAAAGTCAGTGGCAATTATACCGACAATGAGGTCTATAGACATGAAAGAAGAGATTTAATATGGTACATTTTGAAGATTTTATTTGTAAGATCTGGTTTTTTTTTAACAAAAAGTCATAAAAATATACACTATTGGGTCATTTTGTTTTTTTTAAAAAAAGATAAAAAAATATCGTTGTTGAACGATTTAAAATGTAATAAATACATGGATCTAAAATCAGAGTTTAAGAAAGGGCGTATATATCTTTTTTGTTTTTGTCTGTTTTCTCGTTTTTAAAATACAACAACACTATTCACTGAAGCACACTCCAAGAGTAATGTAGGGTCGTCTACTGCTGGATTATATATAGTACATCTAGAATGCGCCTCGAATGGAATGATACCGCTCACCTCCTCCTGTATGCTGATTGATCTTCCGTTATGACAACGTGTGCGGTATAAGGCTCTTCTGTTATCCTTTGATGTAGCGACTAACAGCATTGTTTTCCGTCCAAATGTAGAATCCAAAACTTCAAAATGAGACAAGTGGTGGTTTGGTAGAGAGATGTTGGGGTTTGGTATTGTGCAATAAATAATTTTTAAGCCACGAAGTAGAGGCAAATATCCCGAAAAAAAGGCGTCAAACTGGTCTGGAAGGCCAACATGATTAAATGTGAGATGCTTGATTGGAAATTGTCTTGTTAGCGAGGAAGGATCGATTGCTAATTTCACGTCTTTTAACTCGAGAGATTCAAGTGTATCGGGACACATTTCCAAAATATTGTTTAATCCAGCTACATCAAAGCCATCTTCATATTGCATAGATAGTTCCTTTAGTGCCAACATTCCTCTCGCCCACTGCATATCATGACTTGACACACAATCCAACTCGAGTACCTGAATGCTTCTATTCTGATTCGATTTTGTTACATTTTTGATGACGGAATCGACCAATGTTGTGGAAAGCGACAAGTGCTGTACCTGACAATTAGCATCATCCAATAATTCAAACAAGTTGAGCGGAAGTATATTTGATTTAAGATGCAACTCCTTTAACCCAACCCCAATGTTCCGGAAAAACTCCCCAAATTGTGTCGAAACATCCGGAATGTTTAGCATTTCATCATCCTCATCACTGTCCTCCTCTTCCTGGCAATTGTTGAAAAACTTTAAATCAGATAGATTTGGGTATTTGCGGGCGATGTACCGGAACCAAATTGCCTGTGTTTCTACGGTGGAAGTCGACTCTGCTTCATTTATAAAATGGAATTTGGAGATTAAGGGAGCGGGTGAGATGTTGAAGGGTAACGGGTCGTATTTAAGCTGTGATTGATCGAATGTAAGAGATTTGAGATATGGGAGGTTTGTATGGAGCAATTCGAGTGACTCGAGGGTGAGTTCAAAGTCATTGACCAATAATTCGGTAAGATGAACTAAATTAGAAACACTTTGAAAGAAACCGGGTGTACTTAAACTTTCTCCATCCATGGTCAAGCGCTTCAGCTGGCTGCAGTTGTTGGAATTGAAGATGGTGTTTGCTAAAGATGGGTTGTCATACAAAAATACATGCTCTATGCGTTGACTCCAAGGTTGGACTGATGCTGGTGTTTTCGAGAAAACAGTATGGGGGGCGTTGACATAAAACAACCGTAAGTTAGGCAAAAAGAGAATGAGGTCGTTCAAGTTGATAGTTTCGTGTATATACAAGTTAATAATCAAGTATTCGACCTGGGCTCCTTGCTGTGGCTTTTCGTGGAATATCTTTACCAAGGTTTCCATGGACGCCTTGGACGCAATATGGATAGTTTGGAACAGACAACAGTTTTCGATAATATCTGCCCATCTCTGGCACACTGACATGCACTGTACCTTGTCTTGCTGATGAAGAGATGTAAAGATCTTCTTTGCAATCTCGACTGGAAGTGTATTCATGTGATGATCCCGTAAGAAGAAAAGAGTAACAAGTAAAGGTAAAAACGGAAACGAAAAAATAAACGAAAAAAAAAAGGAGAGGAAAGTGAAATGAGGCTTGTAACAACGCTTAATAATTTATTTATCTAACTATAAATAATCATGTGGCACTAAAATGTACTACTTTAAACCTGGCCGAACTCCGTTATTTAAAGCATAAAAACAAACTTTAAGCCAGTTAAAGTTTATTGCTATTCTACTTTCAATCTCATCTCACCCCACTACAGATGAAGGAGTTTATCATTTATAATTATGTTTTAATTTATTTTTACAGCTGAAGGTCCATCTCTTATCTATTGGCAGTGATCTAAAGGTTTCCTACTTGGCTCTATGGCTACTTGATTTGATTCGATCCGTTGTCGCCTTGTTCTTGTATCGGACTTGAATATTATCCACCTCATTTGTGGTCTGTAGTGAAACCCAAAGTAGTACTACAGAAGTACAGCTTCCAAAATATACTCTTCATTTTTAGACCTATCTTTATTTCTATGGAAGCAATTACCTTCTAAAGGGGAGCAATAGACCTTCTTTTTGTTAATGACTTGATACAAACAAATCTTATTTCTTCGTATTTCTTTTGTCTGTCAATTATAGAGATTAATTGCGGATCTTCTATCCCTCGTCAGAACAATACATCTAAAAATAATCACTGAAATCACACGCATAAAAAATATCAGTGAGCTTGCATAAATCGGGCTTACGGACATGTCATGAATTTAATTAGGTCACTGTACCTGGCAACTTGAAGAAAAAAGTATATTTCTTTTTTATATTGTATTAAATTTAGACTTATACCAAAGACTTTCTTTTCTCTGTCACAATACAGTAAGTGATGAAATTAGACAATAGAAAAAAAAATAGAAGAGGTCTAAAGTTGTTGATGTAAACCAAAAACAGGAAATAAATTGTCTGTATAGAATGATAACATAAATTACTTGTCCACAAAAAATAGCTTATATGGGAATATCAAGACAATTAAAGTAGATGATCACGGCGAAAACTCGGATTAAGGATAGTTTTAGTAATGATATTTACATTGTTACAAAAAAAATCATGAAGACTCCAAATTATACAGATTGAATGCACTATTCCATTATTTATTAGACCTAGAATCAATACTTTTTCTGTTGGTTTTATAATTTTAAAAATGAATTTGTATTATTAGTTTTTCTACCTGTCTATCAAAAATAGGACACTGTCTATTACAAACGTCCTGCCTTACGAAAAGAATATCATCATGAGCATATTCTACAAAAGTGTAAAAACAGAGAAAGTATTGACTTCAATAAAAATGACTGAGTTTTGCATTACGAAATGGCGTTTTTATACTTTGTAAACAAATGACATAAAATTTAATATTCGATAATTTCAATGGTGTCACGGCTCTTAATCTCGATAAAAATTAGAAAGGTGCCAATGTACAATGTCGTTACTCAAAGAAGCTCTAAAGCCATTCCAAGCCAATCACTAAGCATTGAAGCACGTCAGCAGTGCAACCCGATACAAATTATGAAATTTAGTGTGATGACCTTTGTTCCACAGCTCCTCTATTCTTTGTTTTCTTTTTCTTAAAAAAATATGAACTATCAGAAAAAAGAATTTAAGTTATATATTAAAATATTTCTTCGTTCTTATTTGCGAAATAAACAAATCATTACTTACTTTAACAGATGAAACCATCGATTTTTCTCCAGATATCGCTGCAAAAGCAAGAGAAGGGGATGCAAAAGATCAGTTAACACTGGGGAAATTTTATTTCAATGGGACTTTGGTTGAAAATAATCTCAGTATAGCGTTTGACTGGATCTATTGCTCTGCAAAACAAGGGGAAATGGAAGCACAGTTTAGGTTGGAGGGACCTTTATCAAGAGGAAGTTAGGATGCACTGTCGTGGTCAAATAAAATCTGATGAAGAAAAACGGACCTCTGACCAGTTCAAAATGAGTAATAACGCTAGGAATGCCTCAAGATTATCAGAAAGCCAATCAGTTATATCAACAGGCAAGTTTGTCAAACAGCGATGGTGCACTTTATCAATTAGGCGTTGCACACCATCATGGCAAAGGAGTAGACTTCGATCCAGTAAAGGTAATGAAGTATTATACTATTTCAGCAGAAATTGGTAATCCAAAATATCAATGTGAACTTGGGAGACTGTATAAGCAAGGAAAGCTTGTTTAAGAAAACTTACTTGAAGCTGCTAAATGATATATGGAAGCATATCTTCAATCTTCAAGGATACAATGATATCAGCCTGAAACTGTTTACTATGTACGAAGATAAACCATATGAAACTGTCTTTTTCGAGAGATTATTTCGAAATTTATCAGTTGCATCTCATGGTTACTTCTGTCTAAATGAAGACTACGAATATAGTGTCTATAGTGATGTAAATTACCGACTTGGTAATCTCTATGCATTTGGAAAAGGAACCACTAAAGATTTAAAGATGGCACAAGATTATTTCCCCAAAAAATACGATCGTTTCCATCGTGCTTTGATTGAAAACTTTTTATTTTTAAAATATAATGGTCAAAAGAATGACATTCTGAAAGCATATAAAGAGGATAAAGCATTCATGGATCAAATTACTACAGAACAACGATATATACTCAGAATGATTTTCTTTGGTGGTATCGTACAGTACCCGCTCCCAATAAGAGTGACCCCAGATAAGGCTATTTCCCAATAAGAGTAAAAAA
>VCJJ01000803.1:47708-60792 GCA_024139415.1 Backusella tarrabulga | reverse complement strand
ATATTCGATATTTCCTTAAAAGGCAATTTTCAGAAAAAAGTGATGAATTAGCGAAAAAGGGGGGGGGAGATTATCATAAATTTTTTTTTTTTTGTATGAAAGTGAAACACTTTATTTGTTTAAAGTCCTATACTAGATTATCATAAAGCAACAGTGTGGTACAAAACACTCGCCAAAACAAAAGGATGCTATTGCCCAATATAATGTTGGTGTCATGTATAATGAGGGACTTGGTGCTCGTAAGGATCCACTGGAGGCAAGCAAATGGTTTATATGGGCAGCAGATCAAGGGAATAGTGATGCTCAATACAATCTTGCCAGACTAAGACTTAAAGGTAGAGGGCTTCGCCAGGATGAAAAAGAGGCTGTCGAGCTGTATCGTCAGTCAGCAAAACAGAAAAATATCCGTGCATGCTACAAACTTGGTGAGACCTATCTTGAAGGACTATATGAAGTAGACAAAAACGAGTTACGAGGTTTGGAATTAATGAAATTTGCTGCAAAGAATGGTTTAATACAAGGTCAATTGGAGATGGCTCGCCTGGTCAAAGGAAGGGACGGCGCACTTCAATGCAGACAAAATGAGATCGAATATCTTACCATGGCTGCTGATGCAGGCAGTACAGTTGCTCAATATCAATTGGCTGTCAACTACCTAAATAACAATGTTTCTGATCGAAATTATGATTCCGATCTGAGCCATGATATGGAACAGCATTACGTTAAGGCATATAACTTGTTTAAACAGGCGAACAATCAAAGAAGTCTATTTTTCAGAGATATAGTTCAATATAGTAATAGTCATGACGTATCGATTTTCTCTCATATTACAATAGCCAATATGTTGATAGCTGCCAGCGATAAAGGGATAGACAATTTACAGTATAACGTTGGCATTGCATTCGAACTTGGAACGGAAACTTTTAGCAGATCTAATCTTAATATAGATTATTTCAGGGCCATGGAGTGGTATGTGGCCGCTTCAAAAATGGGTGACTTCAGAGCAGACTATCGTCTCGGTTTTATGTACGAGCATGGAAGAGGTGTCAAAATAAGCTTGAATATGGCGATAAGCTACTATGAGAGAGCCTCTTTAAATGGAAATAGCGATGCAGACTACAAACTCGCTTGCATGTATCTTCATGGGAACAACGTTGTTGCTCAAGACCTGCTAAAGGCATATCGTCACTATTCTAAGGCATCGAGTATAGGTGACCAAGAAGCCGGTAGAGCATTAGTAATTTCCAAAGATAGTAACCGTATTCATCATTATATTGATAGGCTGACCAACTGGTCTAGCTACATCAGTATCAATGAAGACATCAAAGTTATAATGCTGGAAAAAGCAACAGAAGAGAGATATACTCAGTTACAATATCAACTTGGACTATGGTACGAGAAAAAAAACGATTATCCCAACGCTTTCAAATGGCTTAATCGTGCTGCTAATATTGGAGTAACAGACGCCTACTACAGAGTCGGTGTTTTATACGAAGAAGGAAAAGGTGTTGAACAAAATTATCCAATGACACTAAAAAATTATCACAAGGCAGCGGAAAAAGAACATGAAGAAGCCTGCTATCGACTTGGTCTACTCTACCAGTATGGAAAAGGTGTTGAACTCAACTATCTAAAGGCGTACCAATTTTATAAAAAGGCTAAAGACTTGGGCCATGTGGAGGCATATAAAGTCCTCAATATCACCTTGGAACTTAAAGAGGACTCAAACGGCAATATACGACAGAACGCATTCGACTCTTCATCGCAAAAATACCACGATTCACTTTCGATATGTAAACATGTTGCTAAACAAGGTGATACTGATGTCCAGTTCAGAGTTGGATTCGCATATGAGCATTGCTTCTCGGAACCAAGCTATATGGAAGCATACAAATGGTACTCATTGGCTGCAAAGGAATATCACAAAGAAGCTAGTTATCACCTTGGGATACTATATGAAAAAGGGCTGGGCACTTCCCAAGATCACCAGAGGGCCATCCATCTATATAAACAGGCTAGCAAGTTAGGTAGCGATGATGCTCTTTATCAACTAGGTCATATATATCATCATGGAAATGGTGTCAGAATTTATCCAGAAAGAGCAATTGAATATTATACACTTTCAGTAAAACTTGGCAATCCAGAATACCAGTGTTCATTTGGACAGTTGTATGAAAAGGGAGAGCTTGTCCAGAAAAATTTACTAGAAACCCTCAAATGGTATACGAAGGCATATATTCAAGGATACGACAAGATCAGTACACAACTTAACGACATGTACAACGACAAACCATATGAAGATTTCTTTTACGAAAGATTGATCCGTAATTTATTAATAGCATCTCGTGGGGATTTCCGCTTAAACACTGAATATAGCTTTTTCGATTATCGCAGTATAAATTACAAGCTAGGCTTTTTTTATGCCTTGGGACATGTAACTGACAAAGACTTGAAGAAGGCATGGAGATACTTTTCGAAAAAATACACTGATAATTATGCCTTTAAAACCGAGTATATCGCGTCATTATGGTTTGACCTTGGCTCCAGTAAAACATGTGATATTTTGAAGGCATTTGGAAACGATGAAGCACTCCTGAGTCAGATTGATGAAAAGCAGCTATTCGAAATAGGGGTGTTTTTGTTTTATGGTGAATTACAGTCAATGGATAGATACATTACTATTGATAATCAGTACAGATATGATCCCAGCCAAAAAATAGTAATCGAAAAAGACTACTTGACGGCATTCAAGTTTTTAAAGAAGGCTGCTGAAAGGGATAACTCAAAGGCTATCCACCTACTGAGAACTGTATATGGTGTTTCTTCCTCATAATTTTCAATATTTGAAAGGAGAACAGAGTTAACTGGTTTGGAGGTAAAGCATTTTTAGTTGTCGGATAGTGAAAATTATAAAGAAGAAGCACCATCATACCATTGCAGTTATAGTGTCAATCAATGTAGCGAACAAGATGAAGGATCTATCCAATCTGCAGTCAAAGATAATATCGGAGATATCGAACACATCTTTCCCACATTTCATACACCTGGACAGGTATTAAGCTATTCTCTGGCATTTGCATTGTATAAGTATTTGGAAGAACAGTGTTCTAAATACTCCAGCTCTAATTCAAATAAAAAAATTATTGGACAATTCCAATCGGGTTTGGGTTTCCTCTATGAATGCGGTAACGGCGTGGGGCAAGATCATCAGAAAGCTGTAGAATATTAACAAAAGGCTGCGGACAACAACGGTCCTATTGGATTGCATCGCCTGGCTCTGATGTATTACTATGAAAAAGGTGTTTCACTTGATTATGAAAGATCTTTCAATTTATTTGAACTCAAAAATTACTGAGATTATGATTCTAATGGGGATGACTCTCAAAACTATGTGAGATATCGCACAATAGATCTCTCTGAATTGGAAGGTGAAAGTCATTACTACCTCGGTCTGATGTACAAGCATGTACAAGGTGCTCCTCAATCAAGATGGGCCTCTCAGAAATATTTTAGAAATGCTCTTCTCAAAGGAGAAAAACGTGACAAAAACGAAAATTTTGATTAATATTTCAAATTTAAATATTTAATAAACATCTTTAAAATGAACATTTTAACATTTCACTTTTTTAAAAAAAATCGCCTATAATACGTTATATCCAAATTGGTTTTCAATTTTATACAGCACGAGCAGTGTATTTCGTCAAATTGAATAATCAAACTTCGAAGTTGAAATAATTTTAAATATGCAAGCGACATCTGTCCAGTACCTGGATAATGAAATAAAAATACTTATAATTGAGCTCATCATTGATCAACAAATGAACATCGAATTTTGTCTCAACTAATTTTTGCAATGTTGAGGGAAGGAGTCTTTTCTCATATTACATACTGTCATTATTAAATTGCACTTCTTCTGTTAATTACCTACGATTTGAAATTTACTCCACTATTCTCTTTCATCCGCATAGAAACAACAGTTTATAAAACAAAGTGATTTCAGATTGATTTCCGTTCTACAATGATGTAAATTCATACTATTGCACGTTTTATATTTTAATAGAGATCATGATACGCTATATATACTCCAGAAAAGCTTGGAGATCCAAAACTGCAATGCGGAATTGGAAGAAGGAAAGCTTGTATAATGGTAATCGTTGTTTAAACGGAAATAGCTACCTGTTTCTATTGTTAATTTTCGGAACAGTTTCTTGAAAAAGAAATCTTTATCGTAGCCTTGAAAATAAGTCATTGTATACCAGGACCTCTAATGCATTTTTTGTACAATTTTCATTGAACATACTGTTTTCTAAGCGAAATAGTGTACTTTCATAGTGCATAAAATCATTTAGTTTCATCCTCCTTCCCTTTCTGATCAGCTCGAATATCCAATATCCTGCTTTTTCACATCGAATATGAATAAAGGCATGAATAAAAAGGTAAAGTGCTTGTGTAAATTATATTTTCGCCTTTATTAATTTATTTTCCTTTCCGCCGATCCCATTCGATAATTCGATAATTCGATTGGTAATACATGGGAAAAATGATGCCAAAAACAGGTCAATAAAAATCTGTCTTGTCAAAAAAAAAGAGTTTCAGTCTGTGTGTTATTTTAATCTTGGAAAAGAATGGTATCACAATTACTAAAATATTCATATGCTTTTATTTATTTGCTTTTTGTTTTTTTTTTCTCATCCTCATCTTTTCTCTCTCTTTTTTTTTGTTTAGTGCTGCTTTAGGGTTCTTTAAGAGAGAAAAAAGAGAAAATGGTAAGTTGTATTTAATCCAAAAAAACACAAGGGTTTTACATTTATCACCTCATTTATAGTTTTTTTTCTTTCTTTTTTTTTCTAATTTTTTCTTTTTCTTTCTTTCCTTTATTAAACAACAACACAGAGATATATGACTTTTTCAAATTTGGGTGGCGTTGGTTCAGAATGTGGACCAAGTAATGGCCTGACAAGACTGATGAAGCAAGTCGGGCAAGATCAGAGCCTACAGCAGGTATTTCAGTTTGGTGTGTTGCAGTGGAGAGAGAGATACTAATATCATGTAAAGGATCGCTTTTCAAGTATTCCACAAGGAGAAAGCTCAAAGGTAGCAAAAGCTAAGAAAAGATAATATAGCATTATGTAACACTAATTTATGACCCTTTTTTTTTTGTTAATGATTATTAGGCCGGTTTCCGTAGTAACACTTTACCCCCGAGTGCTAATTTAAGCAGTGATAATGTAAATTACCAAATATATTATCATATTATACTTGCACTAATCATCCTGCAAAATAGCTTGTCAATGAGTTTTTTAAGCAAGACCAATATAGCAACAGTCAATACAGTAGTCCAGTCAACCGTACACATAATCGCTTCTCATTTGATGAACTATCTCAGGAACTGGAAAAATACAGGCAGAGTCAAGATTGGTCGAGGGAATTCACACACTCACCTGAAATGAATGATTTCGAGCATATTTACCATCAGAGAAATTCTTCACTTCCTCCCTCGTCTATTCATCATCATCCAGCAAAGTATAACAATTGGTCAGAAGAGTTCACTGATTATCACTCTCCTCCGCAACAACAACAACAGCAATATAGTAGAACAGCATCAGCATCGGATGTATCAGAAGAGGAGCAATTGGCATTTGAAAAGATGTTTAGTGAAATGAATGACCAGCGTGATTGGGACAAGGAATTTGCCGACCATGAATCGTGGGAACAAAACTATAACCAGCAACAACCAAGCGTACCTGTTTTAGCACCCCAACCAAACCAGCCAACTATTATGAGTTCAAGCATACCCATCATCCGCAACCAACCCCTGTTTCGTTCATCATCAGATATGCTGGATGAAAAGGATTGGTCTCAAGAGTTTAGTAAATATCATGATTTAACAGCAGATGAAATGCAGCCTGCACAGAGTACTGAAAACGAGGATTGGATTCAGCAATACCAAAAAAGCATGGAGAATCACGATAAGCAAATGGACGAGCAAGAATGGAACGGTTTGGAAAAGGAATGGAATCGATTGAAACCAGAAGGCAAAATATATGGTTACCGTGCAATTCATCCCGAATATCAAAAGTACAACTATATGGCCAATAACCCATATCTGCAACGACCAGCGGCTATTGATGGTGCCATCCACACATCTCTGGCTGATTCCATATTAGCCCTTGAGGCAAAGGCACAGCTTAATCCGGATGATGCAAAGGCCTGGGAACAGCTTGGCTTGAAACAACAAGAAAACGAGCAGGATACTGCCGCTATCACCGCACTCGAGAAAGCTGTCTCCCTCGATCCAACTTGCATGGACGCTTGGATGGCACTGGCTGTCAGTTACACAAACGAGCATTGCAGGATGGATGCATTTAATTGTTTGGAGCAATGGATCCACAATAGCGACACTTACAAGCAAATTTTGGAAGGGGAGGCACTGGGAAAAAATCACAGCGATCAGGAAAAGCGACATGCTTACATAGCCGATTTATTTTTAAAGGCGGCACGTTTTGCACCTGGAGAAGAGATGGATGCCGATGTACAGGTTGGTTTGGGTGTACTTTTCCACATGTCAGAAGAATACGAAAAGGCAATAGATTGTTTCAAGGCGGCTTTGATCAGTAGGCCGCAGGATTACCAACTGTGGAACAAGGTTGGAGCTACTTTGGCAAATTCACGGGATAGTCATGGCGCCATTGAGATGTACTTTAACGCTTTACAAATCAACCCTTCTTTTGTACGTGCACGATATAATTTGGCTATTAGTTGTATGCATCTCGGTCAATATAGAGAGTCGGCAGAGCATTTGCTAAATGCGCTTGCGCTTCAAAGGACCGCTGCTCTTTCGGCTGGCGAAGCAGCTCGAGTGGATGGTGATAGCTCACCTATTGAAATACCCAATGATACAAGTGATGGAATATGGGATAGCTTACGTTTATTAATGTACATGTAAGGCTTTTCTATAATTAACTTTGTGCAGGTTTTTTTAAACAATTAATTATTCATATTTTTATTAGGATAAGTCGCGAAGACCTTGCTCAACAATGTAATCATCATAATTTAGATGCTTTTCGTGGTCATTTTGATTTCTAGTTTGTTTGTTTTTATTTTTTCTACCTGTTCAGTTTTCATCATTTCATTTAGATTTTGCTTATACTCGCTTAATTTCTGTATATAACCAACCTTTCTTTATTCACCCTTCCTTTAAAAAAAGTATGTAATAATACATCACCTTATAATTATAATTGATTGTCGATAAGTTATATCCTCATAGTCATATACAATTTATGAAAGCAAAGCGCTGATGCAACATTTTGTTTTCAATATTTATTAATCACTGCGTTTCGTATCAAACTTGAAAATACATTTAAACAGAACAAGTTAAATTATATCATTAGTGACTGTTACCAGCTTTATCCATTTAATCATGTCATTTTCTTTTTCTTTTCCAAAAGTCTAGAAGTATGATTCCTGTTTGAACTTTAATTTGGTAGAAAACAATTTTAAGTTCCTGGAAATGAAGAACATTCTGTATGAAAAATGATGTAATTAATACCATTCAAATTGGTCGATGGATTAGTGATTTATATTGACCTGGCATAACATTGAAGCAACACAGTCCATGTACTGGTCCAGTCAACAGGATCATGGTGACTTTTTGGCAACAAACTATACTGATTTGTCCCAGACTCTATTTTTCATTTTGATTTCTATCTTCTTGTAAATTCTCATACCACAATTCAGATCAAAAACCAAACTCTGACAAGTTTTCTGGAAATTTTTGAAATAGTAATAATATGATTATCCCATGCCCTGACTCTGTTCAAATCAATAATTAAATATTTATTCGTTCCTTTAGCTATAAACAAAATGCAGCCTCAGTTTTTCTTAGAAGTATTAAACATTGGATAATTGTCATCATTGTTATTCATTGTCGGACTTGACCTTGTATTGGTGTATATTATACATCGATATATTTTCATTTTACGGCAAAAAAAATGAGCTGAAATGATGAAACACTAAAACTGCCTTCTAAAATTGGAAGTCAATAAAGGAGTACCTAGTTTCCTATATACAAAAGTCTGCACTACTAATTGATTAGTCGATGAAATCAACAAATTAACAATAATGACTTGACTACAATCTTGGCATTTCATTAAACTGGTTTTTACTTTTCGGGTGGTTCCGATTGGTTTAACATTCATTTTCTACAAATAAAAGCAAATTTCTGCAAAATAAAAAACATCTTCTCTTTTTTTAATAATTTCACAATAGGAAGAACAAAAATGAAATACCTAACTGAACTACCCACTGAAATCATCTTGAAAATATTACAGAGTCTGTCTACTATTGATTTATCGAGATTACGCTTAGTTTCAAAAGAACTGCGCACGATATGTGACTACCCCATTCATTGGAACCGAGTAGCACTTAAAAAAACAGATCAAAAAAGCGATTGGGAGAAGAACGAGGCCACTTTGCCATTATGGAATCTTGAGGAGCTAAAGGAAATGATAGAGCCCCATCTTTACTTTATTGAATCACTTTGCATTTGGGGAGTCCGTGATAATATAGTGCAATATTTAGTGCTGAATTGTCCTACACTGAAGGTGCTAACATTGTATGGCTGGTTTACGCTATCGGACCATTCGCTTAAAATTCCAGAAGAGAAGACGCTATCACTACAGAAACTCAGGCTGATCAGCAGCCCAAAGTCACCATCAAATTTTACATCTTTAACTGCATCAACACTCAGTAAATTTATCTTGCAGTGTCCACACTTGACGGACTTACTACTGGTTTGTCAAATCCACTTTCAGGCGGATACTTTACTGCAATCATTTGCATCCAAGCCGTCGCGTTCATTAGAATCACTTGTTGTTACTACAAAGAGGTGTTGGTCAAGCGAACATGTGATTAGGGTCTTTGAATACTGCTCTGCATTATCAATCTTGGGGCTTGTGCCAGACCTTACCTTAGAAGTAGGCAATGAGGATTCCGAGGATAAGATCTCTTTGAACAAGCTAAATATAGAGAGTCTAATTCCAAATGAATACCTATCAAGTTTACATGTAACTGAAGAGGACCTTTTAAGATTTAAAAATATTACCTTTTACAGATAATAAAAAACATTATTAAAATACTTAATTTTTTTTAATACGCATCGTGTTTTATTTCTTTAAAAACAATAACAATAAAATGAAATTAATGTAGCAACTATGTAAACATTACTAAAAGAAAATGAAAGTTTCTTATAATAGTATATTTTTAGATCTCCCAGTGCCACTTTTTTTTAGCCACCAGTAGACCTTAATGCGCTTGTGACTCTATCAAAATTTAGCATTATGTAACAGTCGGGGAAAACAAATAACTCTAAGCCCATTTGAACAAAAATAAAAACCTTTGCTTTTTATATTCATTATTTACAGTGTTGCCTTTTTTCTCTCTTTCTCTTTCCCTTTTCCTTTCACTAGATATACCCCATCCTAAATTTATTAATATAAATCCTGGATGAATCCCTTAATCGAGTGTTTAGGATACAAAAATGACCAGTTTGTTTTTTTAACAACCTCAAACAATTCTGCTCCTGTATATACTTTGAATTTTGTTCACAGTGAAAAGCCCTCTTTTAATTTAACTTTGGAATCGATACAAGGCTATCCAAGCCAGCAAAATTTCAGCAAATGCTCTTACTCTGAGAGTACCGGGTCGATATATACAGCCTTTAAAAGTATGTTGCTATCATAACCATTTTGATATACATAGTGTGTTTTTTTTTGAAAGCATAGGTACTGATAAGGTCCAACTTTTAATAACAATAATAATTGTATTAAAAATAGATGATTCTAGTCTTGATACATCCTTTTATGAATTAAAAATCGGGGAAAACACAGCAACGTTTTCGAATTTAAATTTTGTGATCGACAGTACCAATGTATCATCATTTGTTTACACCCAAGGATTAAACAACACATCTTACTTCTCGTACATAAGTAATAATACATTAAATTTCAAATCCTTTGATCAAAAAGACGGCATGGAAATACCCTTACAGCAACAGTACGGATTGTTGTTATCTGGACGCAACGATACTCATGTTTTCTTTGTCAACGAAAACGGTTTCACACAGTATGATATGACAAAAAAGGCATTACAGCAAATCACAGCCTCAACTGGGATCAGGCCGCAGAGTGACACACACGGCCAGGTGATAACTGTAGGATTAAAAGACTACATAATATTTCGCGAACAAAATAATCTGCACATCATCCAACATAATGATACACAGACAAACTATACTGCTATGCCCAGTTCCTCACTTTCCAACTCTACCACTTCTAACACCACCTCTACCACCACCTCTAACCCTACCTCTACCACCACATCAGCGGCAACAGCAGATCCAGCACCAACAACAGCAACAGCAACAACAATAACAACAAGTGGAAGTGGTACTAAAATTGCGGTTCTTCCTTTAATGGTTACATCGACTCCCTGTACCTCACCAAACAATAGTCTAAAAAAACGATTTGCAATAACAACAAATAAATCAAGTTCGTTCAAGGTAAAGCGACAGGCGATAGATGATGGGAACCCTTTTTCGACCACAAAATATGACATGACAAGTTTAAATGTAACCGATATGTATGCAGTTCCAAACACGAACGAACAGCTACCACTGGATATCAAAACGCTCTCAGTAGATGGTTCAGGTTATAAGATAGGGACACTGACTGGAGATCAATTAATCTCGGGTCCAGGGACGGCTAGTAGTGGGAAATTAAGCGGAGGCGGTATCGCAGGTATTGTTGTTGGCGTTGTTGTGTTTGTTTTTATCGTTGGTTTCGCATTATTCCGTTTAAGAAAGAGACGAGGAAAGGAAATAGGATTGCGAGCACAACACTCTATCCAATCTCGGGAGTTCGACAGTGAGAAATATAGCTTAAAGGATGTCAAGGAATTCTCTCACACGACATCTTGTTCATATGATCCAAGAGACATGATCTACATTGATGGAAGACCCGATATATCTCCGCTAAAGTACGTGCAGAATGTCATTGATTTTGCTGATCTTCCAGGCGAGGAACTTGAAAAAGTAGAGCCTGAGGCCGAAGAAAAACTAGTGCTGTTTGGAGGACTATATACATCGCCCGAAACGGAGCCATTAAAGGAGCAGAGTAGAGATTATGCCATGCGTAATTTCTCAACGAGCTACGGTCAATTGGTCACGGTCCATTACTTTAGCGAAAGTATATTAAAACCATTTATTAATTCTGCATATGCATTGTCGTCCTTTACATTACCAAACCCGCATATGGTGAAGCACATGAGGGCAATTGTGCTCAGTCAGCCTACGTCTAAAAATAAGTATCGATATATTTGGATCACATCTCCAGTCAAACCCGAGTTTTCATTGTACAACATCCTGTTTGACAAGAATTTGCCAACAATTCAAATTGACAAGACGGATATTAATTTTCAGATCTGGTCCATCTATTCCATGATGAAATCCTTGGAGGCGCTCCATTCGCACGATTTTGTCCATCTCAATATCACACCCAACGCATTTTTTTATGAGGATCCAAATGAGGTCACAGACTGGAAGCTGTACGGCTTTGATCGCACTCTTAAAGAAAACGCCACTCTGGAGGCTTGCAACCTCACTACTTTTTCTGCTCCGGAGCTAATTTTAGAAACAAGTTCTGGTTTTGCCATAAAACAACTCGACATTTGGTCTCTGGGCTGTACAATCTATACACTGGTAACGGGACAGCCATTATTTGAAACCACGAATCAAGTAAAGGATTTGCTTTCTGATAGCACGAGTATGTCCACTCATCTTGAAAATGCGTTTAAAACAATTGGTCAGATCAATAGTACATTTGAACAAGCCACACGTCCCATGCTTCAGATTTTACCTGGAAATCGAAAATCTATTATAGAGATTGTTCAGCTATGGGATCAAGTTTATAACATGAGCTAAAACAAAAATGAATACTTTATATGTACCATATCGATTTATACTAATAAAATAAAATTACAATTACTTTTTTAAAATAATCGAATCAATAGCTATTTTGAACTGAACTATAAAGCAGTCTTTTATTTTAGTTTCTGTATTAAATTATTTTAGATCAAGTGGCCACTAAAATAATGACAAATAATGAAGCGTTTTATAAGAAGCTCCCTCCAAAATGTATAAAGAAAGAATTAACCAACTGACGTCAGGACAAACAAGACAATTAAAACCATGCCAAAATACCTTGAATAGAAAAGTATGCTTCTTAATTTGGATATGGGTATGCATTCCAATAGAACAAAAGAAGGCGCAATATTTGTAAACACATCCTCAAATTCAAAAGTCTAAAAATTTAAATCCAGAAGAGATTTCTAATTTAATTTTTTTCATGTCCAATTTCATGGAACTTTTCGCCTAGAATGATGATGGTGTACAGAATTTCTTTTGTACATCATATCAAATTCTGTTTAAGAACACGTTTTCTGTAATTAGATTTATTTATTTTTTTAAAAAAGGAGTGATATCGAAATCAAGGTAAACAAGTAAACCCCTGGCGTGATATTCCAAGGTAATTGTAAAATAAATGGCATTATGTAAAGGACTCAGAAATTTCCATAAAATAAGCAATGCCGCAATATACCACTTGCTGCTGATGATAAATGTTTACTTTACATAAATAGCCTAAGGTGAATCTACCTATAAGCATGGGACAATCTACCTCCCTATCAAAATTTGACATGGGAAAAAACCATTTTAAGAAAACAAGGGGTACCCTTTTTGCCATAATCTCGACATATGCAGTAGCACCCTGTCCCTTGACAAATAGTTGCTGTTTCGCTCAATAATAAAAAAGGAAAATTGCTACCTTATTGGATAATTTTTGGTTTCTTTTATTGCTCCAGATCGATCAATATGGGTTAAACACACTGATAACTCAATAAGTTTGCATGCCTACCTAAATTAATAGTGTTCTAAAAAAAGGATGCAGCAAGATGTAATATAATTAATACAGAAAATAAAAAATAAAAAAAGGAGTTGTTGGTACATTAACAAAAAATATATATTCATTAC
>VCJJ01000803.1:28019-45033 GCA_024139415.1 Backusella tarrabulga | reverse complement strand
TTTTTTTTTTTTTTTTTTTTTTTTTTTAAATTCGAAAGCACATTTTTCAATGCACTGTGAACATAAAAATGTATAGTAGAAAACTAATTTGTTTAATAAAATCAACATTATATGGGAGGTAAATCAAAATACCATGTTAAGGACATGTTTATTTTCAAGTTGCGTTATAGGCATAATTTATCCTATTGTTTAACCGTAATTTTTTTTAATAGAATGGTGGCTGCCATCAAAGAATCAAAACTCAAAGTTCCTGGAAGTCCAGTCAAAAAAAGGAGAGGTGGATTCAAACAAGTTTATCGTAAAAGGTGCTGTTAAAAATTTTTCAGCCACGTCTAAGATTTATACCACACATTTTACTTTTTAATATTTCATGATATTTATTTATTATTAAAATTTGATATGTTAATAATATATATGAATCTAATTTACATCATATATTAGTAGTGTTTCTTGCTATTACATATGTCTATGACTGTGGACAGGCAAAGCCACCCGTGGCTGGGGTTGCAATGACAGTGGGCTTGTACCCTAACCAATCAAGGCCAAAGAAATGTAGGGTGATCCAAAAATGGAGTGGCAGTGCTTCATGCTGGTTTTTAGCGACGACACCTCCATCAGGAGAGTTGTAGACAACAGAGTTTTCGGGTGCGCACGCTTTTGTCAGATCCACAAACGTTGTGTCTGTGGCATCTCGAGCTTGATAATCAACATAAACAGGTAATTGGATGGTAGAGATGCTGTTGGCTGCAAGGACAATATGCTCTTGATTGGGATCGTCGTTATGAAGGCCTTTTCCAATCACTAGGCCTGTCAGGGCGTCCTTTGCCAGTAGCTGAACTTGTACGATTCGTGTGGGCACATGGTTTTGTCGGTTATCAACAGTGACGTTGACCATCCATTGGCTCTCAAAGGCGACGTTTCCAATCATGACGCCTTGACGAGTCTGGGTAATCTTTGCGGGGGTTGTTAGAGAAGCGCCCTCAATGCGCATCAAAGGTGTACGGGGCCAGATAAAATAGGTGATTAAAATAAAAAGAATAAGGCTAATAAAAGTACAAAACACCCATCCTCTACGACCACAGCCTCTATTTTTTGGACGGGTCTCTAATTCGGCATCTTTCTCTTTTCGGGTTTGCTTCTTTTCATCTTGCTTCTTTTCATGGCGATGACCACAGCTAATGAAACAGCAACCAAGCCAGAAGCCTTGATTGGCATAGTCATTTCTTGATGGATTTTGGTGTTCAAATTTTCTCTTTGCGTTTTTTTCGTCATCCATGTATCTCTCTTCTGGATGATAGTAATTTTCGTGTTTCTCGTAACCTTCTTTAGCATCGTATTCGTAGCCTTCTTCTTCACCATCATGCTTGGTTGACATGTCGTCACTCATTGTGATTGTTGTATCATGTTTATCATCATAATAGTCGCTTAATGAAAGAGGTTGACTGTAGGTATCTGAATAGTCATGGCCAGTGCTGATCATTGCGTTTTTTTCGTTTTCTAAAAATTGAGCGTAGATGGGTCGTTTTTTATCGGTCTGGACAAGGGTATCCTGACTCCCCCAAGGTCTTATAGCTCGACCTCCATTAATCACAGAACTTGCTGCAGATGATGAAAGGGAGAGGTCTAGGTTCAAATAATCAGAATCAAATAATCCTGCTTGTTGATCTATCGGAGCCTGTAATGGATGTAGCTGATCAGCTAATAATAAAAATATATGTAAATGTTACTTCCATAAAAAGAATGAAAGAAAATAAAGAAACAAGTAGTCTTGCTTACTGTTACTATATAAAGTCTTGGAGTAGGTAGATTTATTACCTACTCCCATATCAAGGTCCCCTACAGACGCTTCCCGTGACCTTCCAAAAGTTACTGGTGATGAAAGCGCAATTTCCCCAGTGCTCTTCATAAAGGCGCTTGCGATGGTCAATCTCTCTGTCTGAGCGTCGGTGGTTGGTGTAGGCAACAGTGAAGGGTTTCTTGATGCCAATGTCTTTCCAGAAAAGTTTGAAAGCGAGCGTTCCTTTTGGTAATTTGAAGTATTTAAGGGAGTTAGTGTGGATGAAGATGAATTCATAAATCTGTCAGCAACCGAAAGTCTACCACTTCCGCCCACTGGTTCTAGTTGAACAGAATTCGAAATGGCTGTAGTTGGGGTAGTTGCAGCTGGTGTTGATAATGTGGCAGTTGAAACTCCAGAAGGATTACTGTACATGAAACGATCTGCAATTGATAGCCGTGGTACAGGCTGTGGGGAAGGTGAGAGTGTACTATTGCTGTTATTGTTTGAATGGATTATATGCGCGGATGATTGTCTAGTACGCTCATGACTTGGATGGGGTGAGCCTGAGGATGAAGTTCGTGGATGATGATGGTGATGGTGCTGATGGCGGGTATTAGCTGAATTCGAGTAGTTTTGTGAGGTGTTTATTGAGATGGGTGACTCTCTCTCTGATTGCCTGTTTAGCGAAGATCTTCTTCTAGGTTTACTTGGCTGTTCAGGTGCACTAGTTGAAGATCTGTGTGTGTGTTGATTTGAAACCACCATCAAAGAAGACAAAAGCAAGATAACAAGATAAAGAACAGGAATTAAGAGAATACAACAAGAAAAAGAGAACAACCAGGGAGAATCTACGTTTTATCACGCTCTTAAGGAGCCTTTTTTTTTCTGTAGTGATTTTCTTTAAGCTTAAGGGATTCCTCCTATTTGGCCCTCCTTCAGCTGGTGTTGTATTCTTGATCGCGGTGTAAAATCCTTCTGCTTTGGACGTGCACTTGTATTGAGTATAAAAATAACGACACAAAAAATCTTGGGCGGGAAAAATATACTTACACAAGAATCGATGCCAATTTAGTGAACGAATACAAAAGGAGAGAAAGAAAGTGAGATTATATATATAGACTAACTCTATAACACTATGAATAACAGTAATAACAAACATAGTGTTAACATTATCATTATTTTTAGAATATCTTTAAAATAAAAGGAGGCAGTGCTGTTTACAATCATGACCATTTATTATTATTATTATTATTATTAGTATAAATAATATATATCGCCATAAAAGATATGTGTTGGAGTGTACGTATACAGCAACAATAGACTATTGACGTTTTGGAATATTGTATCAAATGGAATCAATTAAGTGAGGTTTCACATCTAGTGCTAAATATATATTCAATAATAACAAATCGAGTATGAGTTAATTAACTTGAAACTCAGACACAAATTGCTCGCTTTCTCTTATTTTTTGTGTTATTATTTTCTCTCTTTATTATTAACAAATAATGAAGTTGTTGAACCTAGGCGCTGCTATCCTTTCTGTTATTAGCCTTGTTGCAGGTCAACAGCAAGTAACCACTAGCTCAACTACTTCTCAAATCATCTCTCAGTATGGAAGCTCTTTTAAGAACGCGGGCGGCTCCGTACTTTCTGATACAGTCAATGGTAAAGCCCAGCCTTTTCCCCCTTTTTTTGTTCTTCTTCTTCTTACCATGATCTCTTTTTCTTCATAGTTTATGTTGTGTTCTATGGAAACTGGAGTTCGGCTGATTCGCAAAAAGAACAAAACACCTTTTTGAAATTTGTTGACAACATCTCTTCCTCTCCTTGGTTTAATCTTCGTAAATATTTGACTTTGAATGACGAACAACAGCACAGGACATTAAAACCAACTCTTTTTTGTAGTTCATCAATACAACGACAACAACGGCAAATCAGTGACTGGCCCACTCAACTTGGCAGCTGCTGTGAATGACGCTGGCAGCAAAGGCTTGAGTTTGAATAACACCGACATCCATAAAGATATTATTTTGGGAGCAATCAATTCAGGCTATCTCTCAACTAACAACGGCCTCGACAGCAACGGCGTGTATGTGATTATGGGCGGCTCTGACGTTACCGACTCGCAATTTTGCAACACAAACTGCGGTTATAATAGCTACAGCGACCAATTCCAATACATGTTTATTGGATATCCCGGTATTTGCTCCAGCAAGTAAGTTTACCATTGATTGTTAACAAGAACAGACTCCCTAAATCAATGGATGTATTGTAGATGCATGCCAAGTATAAACATGAATGCTTCACCAAACAACTCGCCTGCCATGGATGCCGCCATCACCATCTTCTCCCATGAGATTCAGGATATCTTGACCGATCCAAGAAACAACGCCTGGCAAATCCAGGCCAATGGAACAACAATCGAAGTCGCCGATTTCTGCTCAAGCGAAGGCACAAGTCAGGAACAGTTTGGTAATGTGACCCAGGGACAGGCTGGCAGCTACAACTTGGAGCTTGGAGGTAGCAAATATCTTGTACAAACCGTCTTTGACCTTTCTTCACAAAAGTGCACTCTTGGATAAACTACCATTCAATTTCTTATGTATACCTCCTTTAAACTCTTTTTTTTCTTTCATTCAAGTCATCAGCTCTCCTTTTTTTTATTATAAATATTTGTACTTCTCTCTCTTTTTTAATTCTTTTATTTAGAATACAAAAAAACACCATTGTTATATTAAATAAACATATTTTATATAAAAAAAGGAGATCATGAATAAGAATAAGGAAGAAGAATGGTTTATTTCAAAACTATATTGCGACACCAAGTAGACAAGACAATAAGGAGCAAATACGTATAAAAAAACATTGGCAGCATAGTATTTTTAGAAACAAGACTTTAGCTTCGCTTGTCAAAAACAGAATTTGATTGAGCCTATGAGCTTGCGTGTTTGTGACGCAAAATCAATCTTTTATTGTTCAAAGCTGGTATTTCCTTTAGAGATAAGGGTTGTATGTTGCTTGGTCCATATGCCTTGATTACACATAGACTTTCATCAATATGTATCACATTAAGAAAAATTATAAATTTGAAAATTTTAGATTTTGAAGAATATTCTGTTTTTTTAATATACATGTTTAATATTTATTAAAAAGAAATGCTAAGATTAACTATAATACAGGGTTTGTTTTTTTTGTTTTTTTTCTTAAATAGGCTATCAGGTGCTAGCTTCTCTTTTGCGGGTATATGTGGCAGCACGAACAGCGTCTTCAAGATCCCAATGGAAGAAGGGATATTTGTCAATAGGCAAGCCTCTATCGAGACGAGGATAATATTCAACTTGTCCTTCACCATCGATATTTACAACATAGGACATTCTGCTGCATCGAGATATGCTCATGCTATCAGTCGAGTCATTTGTAGCCTCTCTAATGGATAGATCGGTTTCTTTGTCATTAAGCTGTTCCTTTATGTCGGTAGGATATTCCGAGCTGCTACTGCTTGGGCTGTCGGAATGCTTTTGGTTTATATCACCTTGGGGTCCATCACGATGAGCAGGAACAACAGGTAGAAGCTCACCAGTACGTGGTCCTCTGCCCATCTGGCTACCGAAACCACTAGCAATCAATGCATTACGAATAGAAGGGCTGGCCAAGCTGGCAAAATGCCATTCAACTTCATGCCCAGTGTAACGGTTGATAGCAATCTTGAGATCAAGTAGAGTTTGAACACCAGTTGAATCTAAATTGTTGACGGCTGAGCAATCAAGGACAATCGCGCGAAGTTCAGGTTGAGCAGGGATATTTTGCTTTTCTCCTTCTTCGCCTTCTTCTACATCTACGGACTTTACAAGTGGGCGGCGGTCATTCCATGCTCTTTCGCCCTTGGTTCTGGGTGGTGGGCTACCAGATGCGTAATTATCTTGGATATAGTGCAGGATTTTGTCAGAAATAAAACCGGAATTGGGATAGGTAAGGGATTCATCAAAACGGAAAATGACGACGCCAGGTGGTGGTGGCTCGACAAGATGACTAAGAGTTTGATGATCTTGTCTTACATAGATGTACTGATTTTCCAAATTTTCGACATAAATGCCTTGTTTGGATTTAGCGGTATCACTGCCTTCTGTTCCATCTTGGGAGTCAATAATGGTGCTAGCAGGGCTGTTCTGATGATTGGGATGTACTGGAATACGGCCAAGAACTGCATAACGAGGACGGGCGATTCTAAAAAGCAGAAATGCGATGGAAAGACAAACAGAGACATAGATACCATATTCAACGCTTGTAAAGAAAGTAATCAAAACGGCAGCAACAAAAGTAAAAAGCTCAAATGGACTGATTTTGTAAAGCTCGTGTAAAAACTTGGGACCAGAAACTAAATCTGCCACTGCGTGAATAATGATGGCGGAAAGAATGGCATCTGGAATATAATAGAAGGCTGGTGTCAGGACGTAAAGACATAGGAGAACAACCAATGCTGAAAAGACACCACTCATTGGTGATCTTGCGCCACTGCGTGCAGTGATAGCAGTACGTGAGAATGAACCGGTGTTTGGATATGCACCTATAAAAAAATTGGATTAGTAAGTGTAGTCTAATCCTAAAATATAAAGAGTATAAAAAGTATTACCAAAAAAGCTACCAATAATATTGGCTGCACCAATAGCAATGATTTCTTGATCAGCGTCAATCTTGTAATTATTAATACGACCAAATGACTTGGCAATAGCAACATGCTCAAGAATAAGGATGATAACAACTGAAGGCAATGTACTGGATACCTGCGAAAGAAGATTAACATCTACAGTAGGAACACCCATTGCTGTAAAGCCAGAAGGTACTGTTTTCAAGATACTGATTGGGCTTTTGTCTCTTCCAATATTGATAAGGAAGGCGATCAAAGTTCCAAAAATAACAAGAACGCCGTTACGCATGATGTTCATGAAAAAGAACCATTTTTCGTATTTGGGGTATTTTTTGGTAAGACGGCCAGTGCCCCATCGGACGCTGTAGAGCCAGATGAGACCAGTGATACCAAACGCGGCATCCAACTTTGTATCAGGTAAATGCTTAAAAAAGTTGCCAAAGATAAGATAGGCAGAGTCATGTGTGTTGACTGTTGAGATGCCAAACAATTTTGGCCACTGTCCGACTGAAATCGTAATACTGCTGCCTGTCATAAATCCGGCAATAGCAGGATGAGGGATAAAATCTACCAGAATACCCAGACGAACAAGACCAATAAAAAGTGTAATGAAGCCACCAAACAATGCAAGAATAACGGCAACTTGAGGTCCAGTGTATTCTCCAGTGGCGGTGACTCGAGTGACGGTTTGACCAACAAGTAATGACATGACAGCAGTGGGACCGATACTAATATCTTTGGATGTACCAAAGAAACAGTATAGACAAAGACCAACAAAGGAACAATATAATCCATATTGCTATAAATAATAAAAGAAAAATCAGCATTTTTCCATTCCAAATGTTTATAATATCGAAAAATATTTACAGGTGGTAGATTTGCAATTTTGGCGTAGCCCATTCCTTGAGGCACTGCAACAATACCGACAGTGACACCTGCGATTACATCAGAAACTAGCCACGTTAAATTGTATCGGTGAACCCAGTATATGATAGGTAATAAGTTGGATAAATATCTTTTGAAATAAGGTGGTACTTTTTTCGCAAACGATTTAATCTCTTTGGCGTATGAAATCTCCTCGTAGTCGAGAAGGATAGGACCCGACGACATCTACTGTATATTTTTATAAAAAATTGGAGACTGTAGAAAAGGTTGGTGGTTGGTTACTCCAGTATAGCGAGTTGAAATAAATAAATTAAAAAATAAATGTATTGGAATAATTAAAACGAAAAAAGAGAGAAAAAAAAGAAAAGAGAAGGGTTATGGAAATTAATATAAGTAGTAAAATTTTAGTCACTGTACTACTGATCAAAGGTGTTTCGCAACAAGACGTCAAAGCACGCAATCGCCAACTTTAACGATTGAGTACTAATCATTTTATAGTATCCAATGGTGACCGCTAGGATCGGCTTTTTTACAACACCGAACCGTGATTTTTCCGGATATCAATGAGCCACCTTCCTTCTTTAGGGTTTGCTGCGATTGCTGTACCACATGCCAATTCAGATTTGAGGAAATGCAAAAAAGTCCAACCATCATTAGATCTTTTTATATATCTTAAACGCCTGATCAATTACAGGAGTCTTGTTTCGCCGAAGAATGTATCAGATAAACTTTTTTTTGTTTTATTATTTATATGGAATCATGCTGGATCTTTTTTCTTCTTGTTTTTACTTAGATTCTGGGCAAAAAGGTAAACGATGGGATTTTTCGTGATTTCAATTTTAATATAGGTTTCTTCTCTCCGCCCCACAAACCCCAGAGTACGCTGTGAAAGCTGTAGGCTATTTTGACAGAAAGATCTATTACTAACTGAATTAGGTTTAATTCTTTTGACTATTAATACTATATGATCTTTTGATATGGTCAATTGCGAGAGCTTGGTGGTGGTTTATATACTATCACAAGATAAAATAGGAAGGCGGGTAAAAAGGATATAAAGCTATCCGAGATCTCTTTTTTAATAAAAAAAAAAGTCGGACTTGGTTATTTTTTCTTCAAATCGCCCTTCTTGACTCATCAATAGGTGAAAAATCCTGAGCTATTTTGCTAAGCCGTTTCTTTTTTCTTCTATAGTATGAATATATCATTGCTAAAACGTTGTTTCTTAGTCCACCAAACGGAAAAACTATCAGGTGCCCAAACGCTATGTTTGAATATCACAAGTACTTTGTACATCTTTGCTACATGATTTATTTCAACACATAATAAGAAGGAAGATGGTAATAGTGTAACAGACGAGACTACCATTCTGAATAACTCATATTTTCAATACAAAGTACTTCTTTTTCTAACGAAATATCTAGCTATAAATGTTAATCTGGTAGCATATCCCCTCTCTATATTTGTTTTATGATATTCATTCATGATATAAAGAGTTTCTAGCATGAACATAATGAAACAATCGCAGCTAAAAAATCAAAACGTAAACACATATTAAAGTTTCTGTCCATACTCTTTTAAGATACTATAAAAAATTATACTGTGTACATTACTCCCTTAAGTTCAAGTATAGCACACATTAGAAGTCCTAGCATGACCATCAACAACTGCTTATTAATAATTAGCTAATGGCCAATAGCTTGTGTTATGATAATTAGTGATTAAGCATAAGACCTGTCTCATATAATAATGCGTTTTCTTCAATGGTTTTTCTGCGGGTTTTCTAAACAAATCCTTAGTATTTTTTTTATTTCGCTAAATAGAAAATCTGTTTTAAGCTAAAAGATAAATATGTACCGTAAAGGCGCGCCAAATCTTGTTTTTGGGACTTACACGATCTTAGTAAAGAACGTCCCCGCCGCTTCTCAAGTGCAAACGTCATGCTAATTGGCTTTTTTTAGAGGGTCTGATATTATCCGCGCCTTACTGGTTTCTGCTAGATTAAATGGCGAGCAGCCAGCTGAAATAAAGACAATGCTGGCATATCAAACTTTGAACGTATTTTACAAGTAAGATTTAAATAGAACTCAATTGAATTTTTTTATTGTGAGAAACTCTTCAATTATTTATGGGATATTATTAATACCTTATTTTCTTTTTGAAATGAACGATTATTTTAGAAATAAAGCCAATTAAAGAAATTATAACCTTATTTGAATTTTCTTTCCAAGAAGTTGTGTGATAGGAATATACCTTGGTTGATCTAAATACTGCTTTATTTAACCAAGGGTATGAGGGATACTTTTAAAGAAAATAGATTCCAAGAAGGGTTGAAAGAGAAACAATTTGTATATAATGCCTCACAACGACCTTCTCTCTGAGTGACAAAGAAACTGGTATGGTTTAAAACCTCTCTTATTTGCTGAGACTCTATCACGTGTGGAGGTGTTGAAAGGAAAAATATAAATATATTTTTTTGTATGAAAAGGAAAAATAAAGCATCCTTTTCGGAATAATATCGGGTCTCTTTCCGCTCAAGAACTTTCTTTTTTCTCAATGTTTGTTTTTGTTTTTGGATCGGGTTTGTTTTGAAACAACGAGTTAAATGTTTAATTAAAGTACACATTTTATTTTTTATATATAGAATTACAATTATAAAGTATATATGATATTAGGAGTTAAATAAGGTATTCTCCATACACTATGTGTATGTGTTAAAAATTAAAAGAATGTTATGGGAACTCGTCAAGTGTGAGGTTGCTGGTATTAGACATTGATCCAATGCTTGAGGACTTTTCCGGGGGATCAACTGGAACGTGGAAATCTTTGGAGAAAGTACCGGATCCTGCAAGTGATGGATGCGTATATTCGAAAATAGAGGCGTTATAAGCAGCTTGCTGCTTACTAATTTTCTCTGAATCTGCGGGTACTGGCTTGCGAGGAACAGGTAATGATTGCAATATAGCCATACCATGATTCAGATCCTGCTTACTGTTGGTAATAATATCATCTATTGATTCTGGTCGTTGTCTTGACCCAAAGGAAGACCGAAGAATATTATTACGTTCTTCATCTACATTATTCGGGCCTTGTTCTAGCATATCGTCGATTTTCTTTTTGTTATATGAGTCATTAAAACCAAATATTCAACTACATCCTTAAAAATATTTTACCTTTCCACAATTATCACAAAATTGACCGTCTTTGGCAGTTGTAAAGTCATTGCGTAAAGCCTCAACCAGAAGAGTGGATTCGATAATTTCAAAATATACCGTAAAAGCCTAATTCGGGATTATGCTGTTGGTAAACAAACAAACAATAGGGGAAAAAAAATTTTTTTTTGTGTTTTTTTCTCTCTTTAAACTTACATCGGAACGGTCTCCAAGGAAAGCAGTGATTTTAAAGATATTCATAGCAATGTTAACAACAAAGGTAGAAGCTAGACAAACAAGAGACTTTCGAGCAAGTTTCTCAATTATAACATTTTGTTTGGTTGCTGGTACATCGTTTGAGTTTATGTGAATAAGTAACCTAAAATGAATATATTATACATAATTAGTATATATCTATAATTTATATTATTTAAATTTACATTTTCGTACCGTCTTATAAACATGCCACTCAAAAAAAGATTAGCTAATGCATCACCAACAAAGTTTAAAATGATAACGCCATTGCCCCTAATTTTTTTAAAAAAATAATAATATAAAGGATGTTTAGAGTCGAGAAAAAAAAGATAAAGATACAATCTCCTTTCTCAAGATCCAGAATCTGCCTAAAATATAATCCTTTCACCAGAAAACCGTATATTTTTATGAGGATTTTTTGGCTTAATCTGTCTGAGTTTATATATTAAATCTGATTTCGGGATTTGTTCTGAATCCTGGGAAAGTTCGACTTGTATCCGAGATTATAGTAATAATAAAAGTGCTCTTTACCATTGTGCCCAACAGGTCTCTCCATTCATTGGTGCTTGCTTTGCAATATCCTGCTGGATTGAATGGAACGCCAGCTCGTAAGGCCAATCAGAAAATCGTAGACCGACAAGTAGTAACCCGACTATTTTGATCCAAGTCGAATGCCTATTGTGCTCCAAAATAAGTAACCGCATGAACATAACAATATAAATCAATAGATAATCTTTAAAATCGAAATGTTAGATAATGCGTCAGAATAAACAAATTATGATATCATTTACCAATGTGCCATAATCTATTATAGATCATGAAAGAATTAGAATAAATTACCCGGGTGCTTGATAAACTACCTATTTCATTTTACACTTACGAAACAAGTAATGGGAAAAAGGCACATGTTGAAATTTCAAACAAAGGTATTATTCCATATAAAAGACGGTGGATGAAAAATACTGTAACTTGAGCGATATTTACAAGATGTCTATTTTGCTTTAGTTCTTCCATACTACTTTCGTTTTACTACATATATAAAGCCATACATTTTCCCACGCGATCTTCGATATTGGTTTAAGCATACAAAAAAGTTTCTCGCACAAACGATAAGAGACAGCCACATTCCAATGAGGTTGAGTCTATCAATGACACGCTCCGCATACGCTGATAACTGAACCATGATGCTGTGCCGGGTGCTGTGTTGATAGAGTGAAAGAAAAAAACAAGAGACTTAACGGAGTCTCTCGAAAGAGACCATAAAAAAAGTGGAAAAAGAAATCGAAAAGTGAAAAAGAAAAACATCATTATGGTACAAAGGGTTATTGCTTTTTTTTATTAAGCCAGCTTAAAATCATCTGACTTGTATCCAAAAGTCATAGTGAAGGGGGTGACCCAAGTGACCCCACCCCGGGTTTCCCCACACTTTTTATTTTTTGCTATATATTTTTATTTGTATAACCTTGGATGTTTATATTTGGTGATTTCCAGGTTTCCCAGTTATCTTCCAGGGTTTTGTCACCAAAGACTTTAAGAGCAGAAAGTTTGATTTTATAAGCTCCTGAAGGCACTGATTTCGGTCCCTGAGGTGATTCGACCATTCCTTTCCATATATATTTTTTCCTGTAATTCTCCATGCTGTTATCGTGCCTGGGAACCCATTCTTCTTGGATCTGCCAGAGTTTACCAATTGTGTTATTATTCAAATCTTGTAGTTCAGTCTTGATTTCCGCGGTGGGACTACCAATTCTATTGTAAAGACACAAAGTTTCACCTTTTTCAAAATCAAACGAGATGTCTGAAGTTGCCTTATACTTTTTAGAAGCTATTCTACTGGGCTCATGCTCATGAAACTCGAGATCACTTCTGGTATCGATGTAAGGATATCCTCGCTATGAGTATATATATTTGGTAAGTCAATAATATTTGGTATATATGATTTCATCTTTCTTACTATTGTATCAAATATAGGCAGATCACGTTGTTTGCCGACAGATCCAAAAAATGGTACATTCATAGTTTCTTCAAAAGTTAAATTGCCTGAGCCAGATTTTACGAATATATTTACGTAACCTCCATAAATGGCATGAGGGTGTTCTCTGTCAGCAGACGGATGCACAAATTTTACATTGATATTTTTGGTTTCGTTACTTCGAAGTGTGAAATTTTGATGGCTGAATGTTACTGTTGCATTCGACTCTATTATCGACGGCTTTTCCACAGGAACACTACTTTCTGAGAAATTAAATCCTAATTTAAATTCAAGTAAGTTGATTTGCAATTGTTCATATTTTTTAATTTCATTTGTATTCCTTCATTTTTTTTCTTTTTCACTTGGTCTGTGTCATTTCACACACTTACCTGAAACGGCAATTGCTGGGTAATATTCGAGAGCGTAGTTCATGGTATAGTTTGATTTATTGTACACTTTCACAGATACATTACTATTAAAAAACTCTGTGTCATTGAGGGCAAGTTTAAAAGGGTCTACAGATGAATATGATTTGATTGCTTCGTCAATCTAAATATTAAAGATAAGTCGATTGTTTTTTAACTAAAGCCAACTAAGCGAATCTACCTGCACTAGACCTGATCCTTGTTTTAGTGGTGATTCTTTTAGCTTTGAATCTGGCGCTTGTATTGGCTTTGCATGATTTATGATGCTTTGAAATGCTTTCATGGGTGAGTAGTTACCCGTTGCCTGCATATATAAGGCAATGCATCCCGCTATATAAGGCTTTTATTTTGAAGGGAAAAAAAAGAGAATGAGAACGTCTGGAAATTGTGTAACATATAAACTTACTGTTGCCATGCTTGTACCACTCATTGTTGCGTAGCCACCTAAACAGGTAATGTTACTAGAGCAATAAATTATGTGTCTATGTTTTCATTACCAAGGTCCATAGGGTATGTAGAGTAAATTGATCCACCGATAGCTGATATATCAGGTTTAAAGTGTAGCTAGGAATACAAAAAAAAACAGTATGAGGGAAAAGTAAAATATCAAATCAGGTCATTCCATTAACTAAAAATACCTCAGGATCTGAGCCCCATGAAGAGAAACTAAAATGACCACATTCAATTTAAAGCATTCATATCAGTATAGTCTTTCCAATATACCTTGAGACTTGTCCTCCTGTATGCACTGATGACATGGCTTTATGAAATTCCATTTCTAATGTTGCATTTGTGCTTCCAACAGAGCTTAGCATATTGATTATCTTCCGTCCATGTCTTCTTGTAACGCTCGCCAGAGGAATCTTAATTTCTGGAAATCCTTTTATGGATATTGAGCGTAGCTCACTCGTTTTCTTATTACTAAAGAAAATAACGCCAGCTGCGCCTGCTCGTTGTAGATTCATAGTTTTTTTTCCAAATGAACATCCTCCTCGTTGTATAAGCATAATATGCCCACTTAAGTCCTGATTTATTGGTCTACAGGCTCTTCTTGAATGTTGGAAGATAGTTTTATTTCTTTTCTTGGATTTCTTCATGAAAGCAGTGAGCGTTCCAGAAGAGCCGAATTCAGGATTATTTTCAGTCGGGATTCTGTATTCTTTTGAGAATTAGTTCCATTAGTATAGTTGCTTTGAACGCATAATCATCATCTTAGTTTTAAGCTTTAATACCAAAGATATGCGCCTTCTTGGTTATAGGATGCAACACACGAAATCTACTTGTCCACTTACGAGTATTATCTACAGACCCAACGGTAAGAACATGGCTTCCAGTGGAAGGGGAAGGTGTTCTCATTATTCCTGGTTACAAAAGGAGTTAAAAAAGCGATTATATTTTGTATATAACATATAAAGAAATTACCGTCATCTCCTTCGTTTCCTTGAGCAACAATAACTGCCACGCCTTTATCTACGACAGATGATAAAGCAACTGCAAGAGAATCCTATTTTTTTTTTTTTTTGATATTATGACTTTAGTATATATTATTTTAAGTTTTTGTTTTGTATACCTCTTCCCATGAGCCTAATCCATCACCAAGCGATAAGTTAATAATATTCATCCCAGCTTTTACGGCCATTTCCCTATTGAGAAACAATTAAACATATAAAACAACCTCCAGATTTCTGGTATTTACACTGCACTCAAGATAACATCATCATCTGTGTATCCATCACAGCCAAAAATTCTAAGTAAGCGATTTACACAATTTTAAAGTCTATTCCAACATTTGTATCAGTTTTCATTGATGTACCTCCAAGCACCAAGTTCCACCCCAGGAGAAACACCTTCAAATCCCTAAAATAAACAATTTACTAAGTTTATATAATCAATTTCGAGTATTTCCAGTAAAAAAAAATATCGATTATATTCACTTTACCATACGTGTATCATTAGCAGCAATGATTCCTGCAATATGAGTTCCATGGCCATCACATCCATCCCTAAATGATCAAACCAAAAAAAAAATGTTTTAAAAAAATTTGAAATGTGAACCACCAATCCTGCTTTAACCATATAATTCCTTTACATTGGATCATCATCAGGCTCAGTTTTGGGATTTTTCTCTATCATGTTTAAATTATGTAAGAGGATTATCCAATGCTTTATAACTAAAAAAATACCTCCATATGAATCTCCAACTAGATCATAACCATATCGAACAAGACATCCTTCCTAAAAAAATTCAAAAATGTAAGTTCATCTAATGAATGATAAAAAAATAAAATTGTTCATACTCCAAAGCATCCCCCTAAAGCTGGATGAGTATAGTCGATACCCGTATCAAGTATTCCAATCTTTATCCCTTTCCCTGTTATTCCATCCTTTTTTACTTCAGTAACACCAGTCATATCATGCGCACAATATAGGTTTGGCTTTTCTCTATCGTTGATAACAACAATGGTAGAATTGTACTGAGCAGGTGCAGTAGAATTGTACTGAGCAGGTGCGGTTGAGTTGACCTGAGCGGGTGTGAAGGTCCGCGGCCTTCTATATTTTTTGCCTCGCCAGTACTGTTTGACGTAATCTAACGATTGAACAGAGTCTGCAACAAACCTCGAAGGTCTGAATTTATGGAAAGAGAGATTGGGGTGATTTTGTCGATCTAGTCTGTCCTGCTGATCGCGATTTGGATATATTTCTAATGATATGGCGTTCATTATTTCGGTAAATCTATATCTGACAGCAAATTTAATGTTTTCGTTTCGTAAGTGATCCAAAAATGCATTCTGTTCTTCATAAACTGCTGACTGATTGAGGCAATCCGACTGAAAGCGAATAGTGAATCTATGTGACTCTGGATCTAATCTTAATATTTGTAGATCATCTATAATTGACGGAGAGGTATTTGCAATACACGTCTTTATAAGTAACCCTGGCACGAGCAGTAGAAGTAGCTCTTTAAACTGTATGTGCATTATTGTTAGAATAATAAAAATAATAAGAAGGAAAGCTAATTATATTTTGTTATATTTTGTTTTGCAAAGCTAATTATAGAAAACCTACAAGTATTGTAACATAACAAACATTAGTGCAAGTGTACAATGGCTTATCGGAAGTTTCATTTATTTACCAAATCTACTGTCTTTTTGAATGAACTTAATGAATAAACAAACACGTAAAGAGGGTCGTCTTGAGTTGCTTTTCTTCTTCTTACTTTTGCTCATTTACATATATATTTATTCATTGATAAAAATAATATATAATCTAGGTAGAAGAGATAGAGAGAGAGAAAGATGAATATTTTTCTTTGGTGTGATACGCTTTGGAGTAAAACAAATAATATTCATGGTAATGGACCCAGTAGCGAAGACAATGAATAGAGGTTTCTTTCAAAAAGAACCTACTTGATTAAATAAATAAAATGACTCAGCCTTTTTCACAAAACGATCGATCAATCTCTATCGATATATTCTTTTTTATTGTTTATAAATAAGCGGCATTAGACTGAAATTTGTGTATTCAAATGCGTTTGAATACATTTGATCACGATAGTTGATACTATCATGGTAAATCTTCAGTGTGGGAGTCTCGTGATAATGGAAAAGTGCGATGAAAAAACTAAATATGGTCTTTCGACTGATTTTGAAAAATTTCACAAAAGGCAATTTTGACTTTTAAAATTATAGAAAAGGAAATTTTGACTTTAAAAACGTTCAAAATAGCTGAGGCATTTGAACAATTACGGTACCAGCAGACCCCGCTAGATCAGCATTCATTTCGAGCTTAAAGAGAGGTCTGATCAGACTTTGACAAAGTCATTACTTGTCCCGTAGTTCAGAAATCTGTGTACAACCGTTTATTCAAAAAACTTGAAATCATCTCATTTGATCAAGGTGAAGA
>VCJJ01000803.1:1411-14356 GCA_024139415.1 Backusella tarrabulga | reverse complement strand
AAAAAAAAAAAAGAGAAAATCATTCGAGTGCTCACCAGTTTCCCTCCTTTTTTTTATAGATCTTTGTGCGACTGTCAAACGTTTCTCTATATGAAATTCGGTAGAAAGACCGTGAGAAATAGCCTGAGAACAATTCTGCATTCAAGCCATTTTGTGCGACAGCATTAGGTTTATAATAAGGTTGGAAAAAATTGTACAACAAGAAATCAAGTAGTCAGAAGTGTTAGGATAGTATATGTCTCCTACTCAAGAAAGATTCTCTTGCTGCTACAAGCATGAGCATTGATGTTTCTGTTTAATTTTTATGCAGGTAAAAAGAGCTAAAAAGCAAGAAGTGATGTTAAAAAAGATAGGAGCCTTAGTGATGATAACTTTTACACTAAATATAAATACTTGGACATCTTGGCTTTTTTTTCATTCATATTTGCAACAGTTTTATATCTTCAATGCGCTTCTCATCCCTTATTGCCTCAACCTTGATAGTCTACATTGCCGCAGTATCAGCGTCATCATCCCAAGCTGAGCGCTCTCTTGAGTCCCGTGCCCAAACTGCACATCTAATGGCAAGAGGCCAGAAAGCTCCACCTCTTCTTGGTGGACTTGTATCTGGTCTCCTCCCCGGTCGAAAAAGAAAAGCAGCTAAAAAGACAGCTAAGAAAGCAATGAAATCCAAAAAAGCTAAAAAGTCCAAAATGACCCAAAAAGCCAAAAAAGCTGAAATACCTCTTGCTGCTTCTCCCGCTGCTCTTCTTCCTCCCGCTGCCCCTCGTCTTTCTTCAATTCCTCCAGCTACAAATAAAGCTCAAATACTCCATTAAGTCGATCTGATAGATGCAAATGTTCTGTGAACGTTTATAAATGGCGGTCCTTTGTTATGGCTTTTTTGATAATAGCTTACAGAGAGAACCAAATTCATTATACTTAATACCTCCTTATTACTGTTATTACAAAATAAAATAAAATAAAATAATAAAGATGTTAATGTTTTTCATCGTTTAATGAGCATAAAAAATGAATGTAAAAAGACTTTGTTGTATGATGCACTAACAAAAATGCCATTTTAATTAGTACATTCAAATCATGGTATTACCATTACACTTTTTTTTTTTTTAAAATATATATATATATATCTAGTAGTCAATATGGCTATTGTATATATTTCTTTCTTGTTTTATTCATCTCATTACAATAGCCAAACGCTGAAATCAGAATACTTTTAAGATCTTCCATTATTTGTTATATTTTTTCAAATAATGGAAATCTTACAATTAGCCACTAAAAAAGTTCCTTGGATCGCAAACACCTGGAATATGGAATATACAAAGTTCTCACGTATTCTAGTGTCTTGAAAATACACTTGCCGAAACAAGACGGATATAACTTTGACCTTCAATCACATTTGATCAACCCTGATCTGATAAAAAAAAAGATAAAAAAAACCCAGTAATTCGGATTTTTTTTTTCATCATAACTGGTCATCAATACTGTCATGTTCAGGTTTTCAGGAATAGTCAATGCTACATTGATTTGGCAACTCATTTAGTTTTTTTTATCAAATGACTCGAGTGATATATAGATCTAGAATATATGAAGCACGAGGTACTCGGACTGAATAGATGGATCTCAAAAAGATATTTGAGTGACCATTGACTTATTATAGAAATAGCTGATTCTGTAAGTATTTCAGTGAATTGGGATAAACCCAGGAATATTACTTTAAAAATAGATGGGATAAACGGGAGGACTATGGATGAATGCACGAAGTGAGAATCTTGATTCTGTTCCTGTAAAGAAGATGAAAAAAAAAAGTTATCCCGAGCAAGATTCCCATCGAATTTGATTGCAATAGTCTAGAATAGTTTTTATACTCAATCAGAAAAATATTTCATTTAAAGCATTTGATATCATTTTGCATACGAAAAGTATGTCCTAAAGTTTCTTTTCGTCATTTTTCCATTTGATAATTCATAACTCCAAGATGTTCTAGTAAAAAGAAAGAAGAATAGAATCGCGACGGATCAATCATTATACATTTGTTTCAATTCCCTCTGTAGTGAAAAAAAAATTTTTTTTTCCTTCCAAAAGCATACAAGGTCACGTTTATAGGGAATTTAAAAAATATTACAGGATGAAATTGCACCAATAAACAAATTAATGTTTGTTTTATGAAAGATCGAAACTTTATCTTAAGGAATATGCAGTAGCCTAAATCATCTCTCGTCATTCGTAAATAAATAATTTTTTTTTATCAAAATGTAAGAGAATGATCTTGTAAATGGCTTTTCTTATGTAGAAATGAAATACCCGTCTTTGGTCCTTAACTATTACTACATAAGATGATATATGCATGGAGGGGCGGAGAGGAGAAGTTCGGACTTTGAGTTTCAAGTACAACACGGATCACTTATACTACGAAATGGAAAAAAACTTTTTTTTTTAACTCTTCTTTTTCTTCTTCATATTTATTTTTTCCCCCTACTGTTGGCTTAAAGATGAATCCTGATCACAAGGTGCATCAAGCCGATCATAATATCGATATCCCATCCAATAATGACAACCCATTTAGTGTTTTCGATAATGAGAAAGTCGAAGTGTTTGACCAAACCGATACCTCCTTTGAGAGTATGCCTGCCGATACAGTTTCGGTAAAGTCACAATCAAAGCGCGGTTTAAGTGCTCGCCACATCCAAATGATCTCACTTGGTGGATGTATTGGGTAAGGGATTAAAATATGTTAAAGATTACTTTCTCACGCTACTGTTTTGCTTTGGGTAGTACCGGTCTATTTTTGAACTCTGGACAAAACATTGCAATTGTAAGGAAGCACTCGGTTTTGTCACATTGAATTCTTAAACATTTCCCTAATTATACATTATAGGCTGGTCCTGCAGGTGCTTTGATCGCTTACTGTGTTGGTACGTTTCTTTTCTAGAAAATGCAAATTAAAACTGTCTCGCTTATTTAACACGCTTTTTTTTCTGTAGTTGGTATTATGGTAATTGCACTTGGACATCCATTTTATTATTTCTTTTTATAGCAAAAAAAAAGATACTTTGATGACTAAAACAAAACATCCAGGTTTTCTGTCTCATGACTTGTTTGGGAGAAATGGCCACTTATATGCCTGGTAAGACAGATCAATATAATAAGATGGGCCCCATCAAAACTAACCATCTTTTTTAGTTCATGGCTCCTTTAATCATTATGCTACTCGTTTTATTGACCCTGCCTTAGGTTTTGCTTTGGGTTGGAATTACTGGTAAGTTTTGTATTGTGATACAAATGAGCACTTTTTAACTAACATACACTTAGGCTTTCTGTAAGTTTACTTTTTTGAATCTAGGATTTCAAAAAGCATGTACTAAACATTATTTTTTAAAAACGCCCTGTTCTTATCTCTTCTCTGAAACGTCATAGTGGGTAAGTTAGATAATAAAAATAGAAAGAAAGAAAGAAAGAAAAGCTAAGCCTTTTTTTTTTTTTGCTTCAACATGATAGGCTGTTACGATTGCTGCTGGTAATATAGAAACGAAATAAAAAAAAGAGGAAATCAAGCTCATGTTTTTAAAAATATAGAAATTGCTGCCGCTGCTACCATCATTAACTGGTGGAAACCCATCATGCCTGATCCGGCATGGTCCACCATCTTTATGTTTCTTGTTTTGACTGTCAACTTGGTTGGTGTTAGGTAAGCAATGACCAAAAATCTTTTTGGGGATTTTATTAAACTCTTCTTTAATATAGACTTTATGGTGAACTTGAATATTGGTTTGCACTTCTCAAGATTTTAATTGTCATCGTCTTTATTATCATTGGCCTCTGTGTCACCACTGGTGGCCTTGGCGGTGAAGTCATTGGCTTCAAGTATTGGAAAGACCCAGGAGCTTTTGCAGGTGGTGGACTTGGCACCCTTGATGTATTGCTCTCTGCCGGTTTCTCCTTCATGGGTACGGAAATTGTTGGAATCACTGCCGCTGAAGCCCGCAACCCCACAAAAACTGTCCCCCGTGCCATCCGCAACACCTTTTGGCGTATCATTTTCTTTTACATCATCACCATCTTCCTTTTGGGTATGTGTTTACCCTACGATAACCCCGATCTTGCCAACGAGGACGGTGATCCAGGAACTGCCTCCTTCACCCTTGTCTTTGAATTGGCCGGTATCCAGGTGGGTGCTGATATCATCAATGCGGTTATCCTGGTGAGTGTATTGTCTGCTGCCAATTCATCGCTCTATACCTGTTCCCGTACACTCTTGGGTCTTTCCAAGGATGGCAATGCGCCCAAGTGGATGGGTAAAATGAACCGTTGGGGTGCACCTTACTTCGCAGTTATTTTCTCGTCTGTTGTTGGATTTGCATGTGTGTTTGCATCCATCTACAGTGCCTCTGTTGCATTTGTTTGGTTTTTGAGTGTCACTGCAGTGAGTGGATTCATTAGTTGGTGGGGTATTGCCGTTGTACATATTCGCTTTAGGCGTGCCTTTAACGCCCAAGGACGTAGTCTTGACGATTTGCCCTATAAAGCATTCTTATATCCTGTCTCTCCTATTATTGCGATTGTTTTGACTACATTTATTACGCTATGCCAAGGTAAAAAAGAGAGTATATTGCAATTTATAACTGGATACTAAGATTTGTTTTATATTATAGGCTATGGCTCTTTCTATCCTCAATGGGATGCTGTTACATTTGTTAAAAGTTATATTGGTCTTTTGCCCGTGTTCATTTGGTATGTTGGTTACAAGATCATTAGACGCTCCAAGGTCGTTCCTTTAGTAGATGTTGACTTTGAGACTGGTCGCGTCACCCGTCTTGATGTTGAGAAGGATAATGCTGAAGACAAAGTCTTGCCTTGGTATCGTAAGGCACTTGCATGGATCGTCTAAACTTATTTTTATTTTTATTTTGTACCGCTGTTATTTTATTATTATTATTCTTATATATCTTTTTTTAACGTATTATCTGTGTATCTTATTTGTGCTCTTCCTCCACTTTCCCGTTTTGTTACCTTACATCACATCCTCTCTCTTTCTCGCCAATAAACAATAATTAAGAAAAAAAAACACTCAAGAAGATTTTTTATTATTATAAATAACAATCATTCTTCCTCATCATCCTGTACAGTGGGCGTAGGATATTTATCCTGTATCATTTGCATCTCCTCTGGATATTGCTGAGCCAGTTGGCGCTTTATTTTCTGTAGTTTTGTAAATACATTATTCAAGTCACCTCTCATCTCTTTTAGTAGTTTTGTGTGCACCTCAAAGTGTTTATGAACATCCTGGTAGCGTGCTTTGCTAAAGTTGTTGAACGCTTCTAGCTTTTGCTGTGAACCTTTATAAATCTCGAGACTAAAAGGGAAGAAGTAGCTTTTTTAAAAGAGAGATGCCTTTCGTGTCACTATTCTTATTTACCATTGCTGCTGATCTTTTATGATTGTTTGGATGTCTTGTTCATTTTGCAACTGCAAGAATTGTTCAGCCAATTGATGAGGCACAGACATGACGAAAGTATGTGAGGTCGAAAGCGGGAACAAATATTATCAAGCCAATCAAAATAAGCAATAAAAACGTGTTTTTGATAATTATGTCCCATTTATATATATTTATTTTCATACTTTTTTATTATTATTTAGTTTTTAGCTTCATCATCTAATAGCTACTTTTTTCTTAACATGAGTGCTATGCGTGGTTTGACGGTTTTCATTGGTATTTATTGTTTTTGCTGTTTTTGTTGTATTCTCTTCTCTTGTGCTAACTTTTAGTGTTGTTTATAGCCGATATTCGAAAGTGTAAGCTTTTCAACTTGCTTGTAAATAAAAGAACAGATAGCTAAACCTATGTTTTAATAAAAAAAGGTCGAGTACGTGAACTTGAGGAAAAGAGAATCAACAAAGAGATGGCCAACATCCGTTCCAAATTTAAAGGTACCGACAGTTGTTGACTTTATTACATTATCTTTATTGAACACACATTATATTAGAGGGCAACTTGAATGGATATCAAAAGAAGAAATATGTTTGCAAATTGCTTTACATGTACATTCTCGGTTGGGACATTGATTTTGGACATTTGGAAGCAGTTAATTTAATTTCCAGTCAAAAATACAGCGAAAAGCAAATCGTAAGTGTGGAATGAGGGGTTGAAATAGTACACACAAAACTGACAACAATATAAAGGGTTATTTAGCCGTTACTCTATTATTCCATGAAAACAGTGATCTTGTTAGACTTGTTGTCAATTCCACAAAGAAGGATTTGGATGATATGAACGAAATTAACAATTGTTTAGCTCTTCATGCTATTGCTAATATCGGTGGTAGAGAAATGGCAGAAAGTCTTGCCCCTGACGTGCATCGCTTATTAGTTTCACCGTAATGTGGATAGCAGCAATGATATTGGAAGGTAGACTAACTGCTTTATTTTAGTACATCCAAGAGTTTTGTAAAGAAAAAGGCCGCATTGACGCTGTTGCGTTTATTCAGAAAACATCCAGATGTTATTCCAGCAACTGATTGGGCAGATAGAATTGTTTCGCTTATGGATGAATATGACTTGGTAATCAATTATCAGGGGATTTTTTCTTTCTCTTTTCCTAACATTTATATATGGATTTAGGGTGTTGCATTGAGCGTAACAACACTTGTGCTTGCATTGGCTCAAAGCTTCCCTGTTGAGTATAGTGGCTGCTATGAAAAGGCAGTCAATCGTTTGAAGAGAGTAAGTGAAAAGAAAGAAAGAAAGAAAGAAAGAGAGATAGAAAGCGTCTGTTTTCTAAGCATCCATTTCTATATTTATATATAGATTTTGGTTGAAAGAGATTATAGCGTCGATTATATCTATTACAAGGTGCCAACACCTTGGCTTCAAGTAAAATGTCTTCGTTTACTCCAATATTATCCTCCCCCAGGTAAGAGAAAAAGGACATCTAAAAAGACATGTAACTAAGCATCGTTCTCGTTAGATGACAACAAATTACGATCGGATATCAGCGAACTTTTACAAATAATCATCACAAACTCACAAGACGCACCCAAAAACGTCCAGCACAGCAACGCCCAAAACGCCGTCTTGTTTGAGGCCATCAATCTTGCTATCCATCTCGATAGCAACTCGACCATCTGCGCCCAAGCAGCCGCCCTCTTGGGTCGCTTCATCTCGAGCAAAGAGACCAATGTCAGATATCTTGGTTTGGAAACAATGGCCCATTTGGCCGCCTGTATCGATTCGCTGGAGCCCATCAAGCGTCACCAGGAGACTATCCTCATGTCGTTGCGTGATAAGGACATCAGTGTACGCAGACGTGGTCTTGATCTGCTGTATTCCATGTGCGATACCTCCAATGCCAAGATTGTCGTCTCGGAGCTCCTGCGTTACCTCCAGGTCGCTGACTATGCCATGCGTGAAGAGATGGTGCTCAAGATTGCCATTCTTGCTGAAAAGTTTGCATCGACTTATTCATGGTATGTCGATATCATCCTCCAATTGATCTCCACAGCGGGTGAACAGGTAGGCGAGGAGGTCTGGTTCCGTGTTGTGCAGATTGTGACCAACAACGAAGAGTTGCAAGACTATGCGGCCAAGACGGTATTAAACTACCTTGGCTCCCCGCAATACAATGAAACCATGGTCAAGGTCGGTGGCTATATTCTCGGCGAATTTGGACATTTAATTGCCAATCTGAATGGCTGCAGTCCCATTGAGCAATTCAATGCCGTGCACTCCAAATTCAACTTGTGTTCCCTCCAAACACGTGCATTACTCATGACGACCTATGTCAAATTTGTCAATCTGTTTCCTGAAATTAAGGGGCAGATTCTCCCCGTCTTTAATCAGTACCGCTATGTGCTCGATGCTGAGCTTCAGCAGCGTGCGTGCGAGTACTTTACCATCTCCACTTTACCCTCCGACGATATGCTCCAGACCGTGTGTGAAGAGATGCCTCCCTTCCCCGAGCGAGAGTCAACACTGCTGCTCAAATTGAACCAAAAGCAAGGTGACACTGAGGATAAGCGTGTGTGGTTAATAGGCGGTAAGGCTGCCAATATCGAGCGTCAAGATAGTCTTAAACGTATGGTTTCTGTTCGTTCAAGCTCGGTGGATAATATTAACCATACAAGCAGTCCACCCCCTACCATGCCCACCCGTTCCAATACCATGCCCATTGCCACCACCCAGATGGTCTCTACACCTACTTACGAGCCTGACCTGCTCAACTTTAACGATCTCTGTCTTGATGATGATTCTCCTGCTAATAATAATAATACTCCCTTGCAAATTACCAATTTCCCCAGCCATGTGTCGCTTGCACCTGGTTATGAGCTCGGTTTCAATTTACTCCAATTTAATCATGAAGGTGTGCTTTATGAGGATGCCCACATGCAGGTATCCATCAAGTCCGAGTACCACGGCTCCCAAGGCCGCATTGCACTCTACCTAACCAACAAGACCCAGCATGTCATGACCGACATTAGCGTGCTCCTGCCACCCATGGACGGTCTCAAGATGGAGCTTGCCTCCGGCGACACGTACCTCACCGCCGGTGCACAAATGCAGCGATTGCTGAGTGTGGCGTGTCAGGATATCTTCCGCCAGGCACCCGAATTTTACATTACCTACAAGATTGGTCCCGAGACACCCGTCCTCCACTTGAAGCTCCCGCTTGTCTTGACCAAATTCCAAGAACCCATTGTGATGGATGGCGGCAACTTTTTCAAGCGATGGAACCAGATTGGCGGCTCACCTCGCGAGAACCAGGTCATCTTTAAGAGCGAGGTGCCCATCCAACTCGCCAATGCCGCCAGCACCCTGCGTGGCTATGGTATTGGTATCCTGCCCGATGTGGATCCTAACCCAAACAACTTTGTGGGTGCGGGTATTGTCGATGCTGGCCAACAAGGCGGAAAAATTGGTGTCTTGTTACGGCTGGAACCGAACTTGGAACAAAATGTAAGTTTTTGATTTAAAAAGAGTTTTGATTAAAAATAGAGAGAGATGGAGGCTCATATATTCTTTATTTTAGATGTACCGCTTGACTGTTAGAACACCTACCGAAAATGCCTCTACTATCATTCGTGAATTATTAGAAAGACCATTGACATTTGGTTCTTAAAATATTACATATATTAAATTAATTAATAAAATGAAAAAACACTCTCGAGTCTTAATACCCTATACTTTTTCATGTGAATATGCTCTTTATTTTTTTTGTCTCTACTTTTTTTTTCTTTTTCTTGGGACTTTTTATTCTACAGTTTATATATCCTCCCCCTCCTTGTGTTTACATGTGAAAGAAAGTTCAAAAATAAAAAATAAATAGAAGGTATCATATGTTGTCTTCTTTTTTTCTTAAAATGATGAGTGTGCTTAATCGTTATTATTGTTCAACGTCGGTGTATCCACCAACGTTCTCGCTAAAGTCTCGTTTCTCGTTGCTGCAGCAAGTCGATTCCTGTCCTCAACAGGGATGGGGCGTGAACGTCGATGCTCAGTACGCTCGTCAGCAGATTGATCTGAGGAGGATGATTCTGATATTTGTATTTCAACTCCCGGTACCACTTCATCTTCTTCTTCTGGGACGGTGTCAATGATGGGATCCTTACTACTCTTTTTTATTGCCGCCTGCTGCTGCTGTTGCTGCTGCTCCTTTGCCTGATTGATGGCCTCAAGCACTTCATCTACCTCTACCGCCACACTCGCCTCCAAATCATAATAACTGCGACAGAGCGGACAAGAAAAGCCTGGGTAATTCTGGAATACAATGGGACGTAAACATTTAAAGTGGAAGATGTGTGAGCATGGTGCAATAAATAATGCCTGGAAGGGTGCAATCGCATATAGACAAATACAGCACTCTTGAATATCCGCTCGCGACATATCCGTTGGCATCTGGCGTCCCATCAACTCGACGAGGGCCAGTTGTGCATCCGGTGGCGGTGCAATGACATCTGCAGACTGTTCAGTGGTCTTTGTAGGTTCTCGATGCAAGCCCAAATCACTGGGCTGTAACTGGCATTCGGGAGAGGGTGTTGAATTGGTGGGTACCGAGGAACTTAATAAATGCTGTCGTAATTGTTGGAAAGCGGTGCGTGTGAATGGACTGTTGGCATCCTGTCCTTGTCTATTGATCTCGATTCTGATGCGCACCGCCCGATAGATTGGCTCCAAGCCACCCTGATAATCCACACCCAATTGAATCGTATCACCATCCTTAATTTGTTGTGGTGGGCTAACATGATTTGGTGAACTCAACCTTATACGATTAACAAATGTACCACTCGAAGAACCAATGTCTCGAATATAGACCTATTTTTATACCACCACCATTTTGGTTGGGCGGAGGCGGAGCAAGAAAAAATAAAATAAAATAAAAAAATGAATAACCAAAAGAGACCCTCCCTATTCATCAATCAACCATTTTACCTTTCCTTCTTCAGTCCAAAGTTCTGCATGGTTTCGGCTAACAACTTTACTTTTAAAAGATAATCTATCACTCATTGCATTTCGATCAGAAAATCTACCAATTTTATAAACAAGTCCCGGTTCCAAATCTCTATCAATCACTTCAAATACAAAACTTCGACTGGAAAGACCCACGTTGGGTACCAACCGAATATGGGGGTGGCCAGTTGTAGGTGTATCTCCTCCTTCGGGCACGGCGATGGGTTGTCTTGAAGTGGTTTCACTTGTGTTGATAGGCATGGCAGGTGGAGAGGCGGGTGAGGAAGGTGAGGATGTGGATAAACGTCGATGCGCTCTTCTCAAACTGGCAAAACCTCTTGATAATAACGCTGGAGACTGTTGACTGGGTGAGGTGGCGGAAGAAGTGGAGGCACTACGGTTACGGGGCATATTTGCTATTGGTTCAATAGGTGGTTCACAATGATACATGTACATTAAACTTCCACCTATGGAAACGGCCCAGTTGTTTGTATATTTTATATAAAAAAAAAGTAAAAAAAAAGTAAATGAAAGGGAAAAAAATATGAAAAGGAAGGAAAAAGAAAACTGAAAAAAAAAAAAAACGTTTCAAACTACGACTCGAAAAATCACAAAAATGGTTTGTGGTTTCACTTGTCAATTTCTTTTTATCTGAACATCTTTAAACCAATCATTCTATTCGGTTATTTCATTTATCCTCACTCTCTCGCCCACACTCTTTTACTCCTTATAAAAAGTATCTTTGGGTCAGTGCGTTCATACCTTTTATTTATTATTGGTACAACATTGCCATAAATGTCGCTTTTACATGCAAATAGTGTTTTCTTACTTTATTTGGATGTTCACTTCTGGAAAAAAAAATGGATTGGAATCGGACAAAAAAAAATTTTTTTCTTTCTACTTCTCAAACCGTTTACACATAAAAAGTTTGTTTCATCATAAACCGCCCTGTTGTCATATGAAAGCAGTCACTTTACTATGTATAAAAAGAGACCATGTAAGGACTTTTTCTCGGATTAACTCTCTCTCTCTCTTTCTTTCTCTCATATATATATTATAAAATGACTGCTGAATATAACAATTACAATGAAAAAAATCGTATCAAAAGAAAACGATACATGATAGCCGGTGCCATTATTGCCATCATCGTTCTTGTCATTGTCATTGTTGTTCCTGTTGTTATCACCAACCAAAAGAAAGATCAAGCCATTCCACTGGATACAGGTTCAGATAGCAGCAATGATAACACTACATACTCTATCAATACAGGCTCTGGCCAATACCCCGTCTCATACTATGCGCATTATAACCCACCCCTAGCCACCCAACACAGCCTTAAACAACGAGTGTTTGTCATTGGAGATGTGCACGGCTGTGCCGCCGAATTCAACGCCCTCCTTGATGCCATCCACTTTAATGTCTCCACCGACAATGTGATCCTTGCCGGTGATTTAACGTCCAAGGGCCCTGATAGTATTGGCGTGATTCGCCGGGCCAAGGAGATTGGCGCATTGTGTGTGCGTGGTAATCATGATGATAAAATTGTGCGATTAAAGACGTTTGAATTAAAACGTGGGTTGGGTGCCATGACACCACCGGACGCTACCATGCCTGAAGGAGATGTGCCCGATCCTTTAAAATTTAACAACTATCATATGGAGATTGTCACGTAAGTCACACCCCATCCCTTCTCCATAAAATATCAACTAACATAGAGTTACTGTAGGAATATGACAAGAGATGATTATGATTATCTTTCAAGCTGTCCCGTCATCCTTCATCTCCCCACCTTAAACAACTCTGTGATTGTTCATGGTGGCATCGACCCCGCTATTGGAAACCTCACTAATCAGATCCCTTACCTGGTGATGAACATGCGCAACATTGATGATGATGATAAACCCTCAACCGACAACAATAAAGGCCAACAATGGGCAAAGACATTCAATGATGCCCAACAAGACGTGACGGCCAATAACACTAGAGTGTACTATGGACATAATGCCAACCGTGGACTCAACCTAAGGGATTATACGTTTGGCTTGGATACGGGGTGTGTGTACGGTAAAGAACTGACGGCCATGGATATTAAGACACATAAACTTACGCAAGTCAAGTGTAAAAAATATGTTGACGAATAAGAGCCTGCATAAATCATTTTTCATATTGTATATCATAAATCATTCTCATAAATAAATGAGTATTTATCTTTTATTGGGTCCACCTTTTGCTGCGCGCAACTTGAAGGATTTCTTTCTCGTTCTGTTTCATATTGTCATCGAAAAAAAAAAAACTCGGATCTAGAACATAATATTACTAATGATGAATGGTCGGTTTCTGACACTACAGAAAATTTTTTTTTATTGTCATATAAGGTAGATACGTTGCATCCGGATAAATGGGTCTAACTGACTCAACTCTCTCTCTCTCTCTCTCTCTCTCTCTCATATAATGAATCTTAATTAATACGTCAATCGTAAACATATAAAAACTTGGTCATTTATC
>VCJJ01000792.1:97182-110845 GCA_024139415.1 Backusella tarrabulga | reverse complement strand
ACCACCAAGAAGAAGACCACCACCAAGAAGACCACCACCAAGAAGAAGACCACCACCAAGAAGACCACCACCAAGAAGACTACTTCTACTGACACCAAGAAGGGTCAATCCAAGCCTGGAGATACCTGGAGCTCCACCCCTAAGAACGCTCCTAGCAATGCTGTCAGACACATTACCCCTGCTTGTACAAAGTACGCTACCGTCACCCCCTCCAAGTACTCTGCTTGTGAAGACTTTGCTTCCAAGAACGGTATCACCCAGGCCCAGCTCTTCTCCTGGAACGCCGGTCTCCACGGTTTCGGTAAGCACGAGTGTGATAACCTCGATGATGGTAAAGCATACTGTGTTAAAGCTTAAATACAATAAGTGATGATACTACATCTCTATTGTAAAAACAAATCACCAGTTTAATTTCTCTTTCGATGATTGAATGCCATTTATTTACAAATAAACTATTTTCACTATAATAAAACTGTAACAATAATTTTATTGGCTTAATTATGCCTTGTATAAACTCCTAGTCATCTATTCTTTTTCATGGTTATATCTCTTCAATTGAGCTTATAGCATTTCGCATGATTTTTTTTTTTGCTTGATATGCTATTACCAATGTGGTAAATGAGTATTGAGTTTCTTATAGAATTTAACCTATTTTATTATGAGTATAAAGAAAGTAAACTATTTTAATAAGTTGGAAGCAAACACTTTAGTTTTACGGAGTCAAACTATTGATGGTCACTATGTCGTTTTCCCTTATCATATAATCAGAAAGGCATGTTGTTGTCAGTTTTCAAGTGTACATTTTCAATGTCAATATTGAGAGGAAAAGTAGCATCAATTTATCAAATGTTGCTGATTCTTCTGGCCTTAAAAAAGTTCAATCATTATGAGAATATATTTCTTCTCTTCTCTTTACCAACTTTTTTTCTATTGCAATGAGCGAACAAACAATCAACGGAACCAGGCTAAGAGTTCAAGGTAATTATCTGCCATTTTAACAATGAACACTCTCCATAATAAACACATGTTATTGCACCATATAAAAGAGGAAATATTAGATAATGAATCAGTTATAATTAGGAGACGCCATTGTTTTCATTGTCTGATTTACATGTCCGCTTTGATTGATTGTTACTCTTTCCTTAAAAAGATAAAGGTTTATCTCTTCTTTTTTCTTTTACTTTCTATTATTATTTAGCATGTTAAAAAGGATATACAAACCATGCTTCTTTTCCTACGAGGATGACACCTTCTACCATATATCACTGTAAGTATAGTCAAAGCATGGGCTAAATATCATAGGCTGATAACATTCAAATGTGATTATTTTTTACAGTAGTTATCGTAAATACATGTGCTTTGTTAATGGGAATACTTGCTCTAATAGGCGTTTCCCGTTTCCGATTCATCATTTGGAAACTTCAGTCTATAAGCTGTTGAGTAAAGTCTTTACTGTGCCCATCGATCCCAGCCCTGTCAAGTTTATTCTACCAGCTGATAGTTACCTTAACGCCAACGCAGCCCAGACAGCCGAGTTTTACTCACGCGGGCCAACTAAAGTATCATCAGAATATGACCTTGATCATATTAATGGTAACAAGCTCGATAGTCATGTCAGAAATCTTAAATATGTAACTGATCGCCAAAATTTGGCTTTGGAATATGGTACCCCGTCTTTTTATATGATCCAAAAAGCGGACAACATGCACCCTATATTTCGATCCCTTTTGCTTCTGACGCCGTCGGAAAGCGAATAGCTCTCACAGAAGATCAGATTCCAGGTATTGTAAGAAATGCAACTTGGTTGAAACAATACCGAAAAAAGCTCTGGGTTGTCAGAATTGAAGAAGTAAATGTCATTTCTTACATAGATTTTAGCATATCAAATACTTAACCTTAATTTTATTATTATAGGAAAATCAAGACCACCTTAAATACAACCCCCAAGGACGGAACAACTATCAAATGTAAAATTACCGACCTCAATACAAGTGATGAGTAATCCGAGGTATATGATGACATTCTACTCGCATCACAGGCTATTGGTAAACAGAGCCACCAGAAGTTTCCAAAGGGAGTCGATGAAGTATATGTTCGTGATGTCGTTTGGCATAAAAGGCACAGAGACGAAATCTTTTTTGAAAAACTACGCGAATAAGACAATCAAATCATAGCTATATATTTTATAACTCTCGCTATATACAATATTGAATTGCATTTTATAAATAAATGTATTTTGTAATAGTTCTTAAAATTATTCATAGTGATCCAAGTTAAATGATTATTGTTCGAAGGCGACGGGCTTTTCACCAAACATGGGCGTCGTCTTTTTTTTTAAAGCACGCTTTATTTTCTTTATTTTTTTATTAAAAAAATGAAATAAGCGTTGTCGTTTTCTCCTATATTTTCTATAATGTCGACATTGTTAATTAACAAAAAAGACGATAAAGCAGAAGAGCTTTTTTTTAAAGAATCAGACAATCTCGAACTCGGAAAGGCATTGCGTCTCTTATTGAATGTACCTCAACTTGTCTTTGAGAAAGCCTGTCACTCGACTATAAACCCTTTACTGACACAATGTAAACAACACAAAAAAAGCATCTCTTATTGATTAACATGGCACATCATATTAACTTGGCACAAAAGCACCCGTTCATGGTGCGATTAGCTCAATAGAAAACCATTTAAAAAGACATGAAAACGGATATAGGGCAGTTTATGACAGCTTAAAAGAAAAGGTTAGAGAAAGAGAAAAGCGAGTAAATAGATGATAGTAACGATGATACTGATGTATTGATTAGATACTTAAGAAAAGCAGTTCTGCTTTAGCACTAAGAATTGCGTGTCATTTCTATTCAGATAAAGATAAATCCATATTGCAACATGAATTGATGATGAGGGATGATGTGCGAAGTCAGTTAGCCGCTGTGTTGTTATTGGCTCATATTATCAAAAGCCATAAAAGTAACAATAAGGAATTTGTATCTGCTCTTGTTTTTGTCTGTGAAAATCAAAGGTAGAAAACATCCAAAACAAAGAGAACAAGTTTGTTTGATTAGTTAATAATGATGATTTACATAGAAAACCTACATTGTTAGCTTATACTGCTTGTGAGACAAGTTTGGACTGTGTTGAATCACTCATCGATAACAGTGATAATCATAATCATAATACTGAGAATAGCAACAAGATCACAGAACTGGATACCATCGTAATGGATAAGGATAAGCTGTGCTTGGATCAACTTGCCAAGATTGTACATACAGTAAAAGAGGTAATGCTTGATGTGCATGTATGGAGTGTGTTTTTTAAATATTATTATTATTATTATTATTATAAAGTGGAGAGGCTCATTAAGCCAATTAGAAGATGCTGCCTTTGGTGCTGTAGATATATTTTTAAACTCTATGAATGATCATGTTGAAGGTAACTACTATTAAGCCTTGTATAATGCTTTTACACTGACTGTTGAATAGAGGATGCATGGAAATTGTTTATAAAGTTCTTTAGACCAAGACCCGCTCTATCAGAAAAACCATTGACAGAAAAGAAATTACATGCCTTGTTCAATGTAAGAACATATATACAACATTCCGCATTGTCATCTTACATTCTATAAGCAGGAACCATCAGCATCGTCACTTGTATCAACGATAAAGTTGACATTACTCATTCTTTTTCAAAAAACTCACATTGAACATAACCTTACACCCGAAACCAAGACAGCCATCCAGTCAGAATACAAAAATATGGTCCAGAATATCACTTCCACTGGATATGCGTTATTACCAGTCTTGTTGGCCCTTTTGCCGATACTATTTGATCATAAAACCATCTCTGATTCACCGTCCATCGTCTCTTCACTGCTGGATCAGCCTGTTACCCATTCAAATATGGCAGTGATGAAATCAATGGTAGTGTCGCACTTTGATGTAGCAAAGGATAAAATGATATCTGGTGCATTAAAAGGGACGGATCAAAGTAGAGATCTAATAGAGTCAATTATCCAAGAACAAGCGAATACCAATATTGTGTAGGTTACAATTTGCTATAAAAAGGATCGTATACGTACGTATGTACTACTACTAATAATAATGTGATGCAGATCAGAGATAGCAGATACCCTTTTACTTTCAATCAAGCAATCTTCAACTGCATGTGAACTTATTATCCAATGTCTTCCTTATCTTGGTATGTAAATAATGACGGTCAGTGTTCACTAATAACAGTGATAAATAGATGTAAGCGATTATATTTATAAGCTGATCCGTCTGCAGTACAATGAAGACTCGCCAAAAGAAAAGACAACCTGTATGGCCCTCGTTTCAAAAGCACTTTTGTTGGATGAAACAAATCAAAATGTCTTGGTTTATATTGATATGATCAGGTAGAGTAGTAAATTAACTTGTACAACATATATACATAATGATTATAGTTTTTTAGAGCCATTTCCTATAATAAAGGTATTTTTCCTTTTTACCTACCAAGAATACCTTTACTAGATCAGTTGAAGCCTAGTCAATTACCTATAATAAACACCCCTGATCTCGTATTTTCTAATGAGCAAGGTAAATCCATTTGTCATATTTTTTCTGATATTGTTGATTCCTAAATAAAAAACCCACTCAAAAGCATACAAGTTTGCATCTTCTTTACTTGGTTCCGTTGAACTTTGGAGCAGAAGGGTAAGATCATCATTATGGATATATCGAGAAACAAGTACATATAACGTCATAATTAATTTCCATTTTTTTTTCTTTACTTTAATTTTCAAAATAGGCAAATCCAACAGTGCTAAAACACGGACTCGTACTACTTTTAAATAAATGCTATGGTACCGCTTTGGACACGATTCTTGTAGATACATGGCGTTATCTCTCATTTGCTATTTTACGTGATCATAAAAGTCTCATATGGACAGTAATGGATGGTTGTCTACAAAGAATGAAGTCTCCACTTGAAGAGAATGCTAATAATGTAAAGGAGGTGCTTTTACTAGAGCTTAATCCATTACTTATATTACAGGTAAGAACAGGAGATGAATTGTGGATATACAAGCTGACACATACGACATGGATTTTTAGACAATACCAAAAGATGCATTTAGTGAAATTAGTCTAACCAAGAACCAAATCCATTTTGTAAAAGAAAAAATGGCGAGAATCGGTATTGGCGCTAGCCAATTATTAAAAAGTTCAGAAGCACCGATAGAACGTGATTTAACTAAAAGTCTATTAGATACACTTTTATCAAGGTAATACAACATATTTTTCGATTCTATTTAGTAAACTAACTTGTTTATTACAATAGAGCATTAAGTGATGAATACCAGCATGAATCTATACAAAAGCTATCAATAGGTTTAATAGAAAAAATATATTGCTTATAACAGAAATGCCAAGTCTTTTCTGTTTTATGGAAGGGGAAGAAATAATGAGGAATAGTACCATTTCTGAATTTAATTTTTAAACTCAAGCTTTATTCTATATAATTTCATTCACTGTCCGACAAATAAAGATGAGCAAGTAAAAAAGAAATCCACCGAACTGATATGCGTTTGTATTTGGCATTGCCATTACCTTTTTATATATATTCTATATTAATATTATAAATAGAGATATAGATAATAAGGATATTGTATTTATCCTTTTCAAATGCTTATAATTATAAATAATAAACACAAGCCATACACTTGGCTGGATGATCCTTTTCCACACATTCTAATAATCTAACTTTGTAAAGGTATAACCGCCGATCTCAGCATATTTACGCTTTGTGCATTTCTTTTTATATATTCAAATGCACATATATTGGGCTTTTTATTTCAATCAAGAGAATTGTTTTTAAATATACACATATATATATAGGTTACAACAGTAATAGCTGGTTTATATACACTTCAATTATACCTATTTCTAATTCAATTATTTGAATAACATAATCGGCTGATGCTAATCGGAATCTCCGGATTGTGCATATCTGGGGATATTATGAATATTTTTTATTAATGTTTACTGTGTTTTTCAAACAACGTTACTATACTGTATACATTTAACATTTCCAACTCAAAAGGTGCTTTGGTATCTCCACGAATAAGGCTTAAAGTACTTTTTTTTTTTCATGGAAACATAATAAATAAAAACCAAGAACAAAAAAAGGCTTATTAGTTTTAAATAGAAGGTAGTACATTAAAATTGATTTTATAATAGGAATTTGTGCACTGTGTGTTTTAAACAACTGATTTATGATGGTGATGGTGAATGATTACTCAAGCCACTTTATTTATTATTGTTTTTTCTTTAAATAGGTAATAAACAACAGATAAAGCTAAGACGAGAAATATAAATAACGCCCAATAACATATTTAAATGAGTATATGAAAGAGTGTCTAATATTAATGATATAAAAAGTAATCATCTTTGCGTTCAGGTTCAAGAAGATCAACAGGGTTTTTGAGCACTCTTTTTTTTTCTTTTTTTCTTACCCCGGAGTAGTTTCCCCCCTTATGACCATATTTGGTAATGTAATAAATAGAACATCAAATGATTGGCTATAAAACAAATTGTAGCCCCTTCACTAACTGACTTAATCAATAACATCTCTCTACACACTACGCTACCACTCTTCATTATTTATATATTCTCTTAATTTCTGACTTTCTTTTTCTTCCCTTCTTTTTTCCTCACTTATCGTTCCTTCCTTCCTTCCTTTCTTTTACTTTTTTGTTTCCTTTCTCTCTCATACACACACTCTCTCTCTTCCCTCTGACTTCTCCCTCTCCCTCATATAATATTTCTCTTGCTTAGAAAATATTATCTTACATATTTCCTCCATTTTTTTTACATAATATTATAGACTTTTTTGTAACTTTCCTCATCTCAGTAAATGGCATCAGGCATGCTTAACGACACCTTCAAACAGTTCGACACACCCATGGTGTGGTTGGGACTCTACTTCTTCTTCAACCTTGGTTTGACACTTTATAACAAGATCATATTAGCACTTTATGATTTCCCTTTCCCTTGGACTCTGACAGCCATCCACACTTTGTGCGGTGCCATCGGTTCCTACGTTTTTTGGAGGACCGAAATTTTCACTCCCGCCGATCTTGGAAAGAGAGAGAATATGATTATGATTGCATTTTCTGTGCTTTATACAATTAATATTGCTATCAGCAATGTATCACTGTAAGTATTTTTTTTATATAAAAGAAAAAAGACAAAAAAAAAGAGGTCGTTTATATGAAGGGGTTATTGTTATTACATATGGGCGCCTTTATTTATGTCGATTTTTTCTTTCTTTATATAATAGCAATCTTGTCACAGTTCCTGTAAGTATTCACTTTCATTGTCTATTTTTATAAATACTTGTATCAATTTGATCTTCATCTAAACCTTATATAAATATTTTTTTGTTACTATTATTAGTTCCATCAAGTTGTTCGTGCAATGACACCTGTTTTTACTGTCATGTTATCAATCATGTTTTTGCATAAATCATACTCCACCATGACTTATATTTCCTTGTGTCCTGTAAGTACGAGAACTGGATAGCAAAACTTAGCTGTAATAACCTTTATCGGTCGTATGTTTTAGGTTATTTTTGGTGTAGGATTTGCTACATTCGGCGACTATGATTATACCATGTTGGGATTTGTGTTGACAGTATTGGGTACTGTTTTAGCGGCTATTAAGACCGTTGTCACCAATCGTGTACAAGTGGGTAAGCTCAAGTTACATCCCTTGGATCTTCTTCTTCGCATGTCACCCTTGGCCTTTATCCAGACCATGATGTACTCGTATATCACTGGTGAAATGGAAATGGTCACTGAGTTTATCCAAACACGCTTCAGTTGGTCATTATTCTTTGCCCTTTTGGTTAACGGTATCATTGCCTTCTTTCTGAACGTTGTGAGCTTCACCGCTAACAAAAAGACCTCTGCTTTGACCATGACCGTTGCTGGTAACGTGAAACAGGTTCTTTCCATCATCTTGGCCGTCATCATCTTTAATTTGACCATCACTTATATGAACTTGTTGGGTATTGTATTGACATTGGCTGGTGGTGCTTGGTACACGTAAGTTATTAAATATGGATAAAGTGCTTCATGTGTTTACTTATTTATTTACATGCGAGTAGTAATGTGAGCATACAAGAGAAGCTTAGAAATTCTGCAAACATGTTACCAGTCAATAAAGAAGATGTTGACAGCAAAGTGAAGAGATAAAAAAAAAAAGATGACCCAAGTTTTACAACTATAAAGTAAAGGAAAAAATGACGTTAATGCATTTTTTCATCATTTTTTTATGTATTTATATATTTACACACACATCATCATAGTTAGAAGAGAAACAAGTAATAAAAAAAACACACAGGTTTTTTTTCTTGATTCCTTTTTTTTTTGTTGACTCTTACTCCTTATCTAAAAAGACCCCCCCCTTTTTTTTTAATAAAATAAATGTAATTTGCCTTTCGATAAAGTCAAAAGGATTGATCGTTTTAAACAAGTCCATATTCATATATTTAAACACTACGCTATGTCACGCTATTTGATGCGAGATGCTATGTATTTTGCATGTATTAAAAATATCAACATTCGTTTATATGCATACACTTGGTGGAACCTGTTTAATTTGTGCGTCAAACGATCCTCAGCGTTAAATTTGAGACTATCAATTTATTGTAGAGTCTTTGATTTGTTTTTCAAGTCATTTCAGAAGAAGCCTAGGAGCTTAGTATTTTGCTGATGAATACAGAAGTGCTTCTTTTTTTTTTGGTAGAATGAACTCATGAGTAATGTTCTCTTGTTGCAAGTTTTCCTTTCTCTACCAGTGACTTACTTCTTTTCAGAGCTTACTGTTTTGATGGACTTTCTAAAACAAGAGCCCCTTCCTCTGTGCTGACCAATTTGACTGTTACAAGTTTATTGTTCTCTTCCAGCTATTGTAAATGATGGCCTTTTTTTTTTACTTGACCGAAGCCACTGGCTGCAGTTCGTGTTGAACCACACAGCACCAATGCTATTTAATAAAGGATTATGCGTGCACCTGACGAGTTGATTAATTTGATTGGCTGACACGAATAAACTCTGACTAGCATTTTTTTTTATAAAGCCTCAGCAGGCTTATTTTTTTTTCTGTGCTTTTCTCTCTCAAAATTCCTTCATCGGGTTCAAGCTAACAGGATTTCCACTTTAGGACTTTAATTTGTTCGTGATTGGTCCTAAACCTAAACCTAAAGTGGAAATCCTGTTAGCTTGGCCCATTTAAAAAACCTTTTTAAAGAAAAGTCAAAAATCAACGACATGCAAGCAAGTCAAGCAAGAAGAGGAGATTGATGGGTTGGCACTGCCCTGTATACTAGCTGCGAGACGTATTGGAGTATTGAGAACTCATTGTGCGATGCAGGCAAACAAGAGAAAGTTACAAGAGAAAGAAAGAGAGCTGGATTCGATTGCGCTCCATTATTCGACATTGGCATACTGCTAGCATACATGAAGCACAATTGGAAAGACGGTGTATTGATAGAAACTTGTTGGTGCTGTACACTTTAATGGGATATGAACAACGGGAGAGCCTATATTGTGTTTTGAAAAATGCGGTGCCTGGCCATCACAAGCAGACATACAAAGTAATACATATTGGTCTTGAGCCATAACCATTGGAATGGGTTCATCTGCCTAGGTAAATATGTACTATATTACTATGAAGGAATAACAGTAGCTAACATAAAATAAATAAATATAGTTACATGATCAAATGGCACCTTTTGCACACGCAAACAACCAATCGAAATAGCGGATGCCAATTGCAACAAGCGTCTCGATGGTAACAAAAGAAGTTTAATCCGCATGACAACATTATCATTAATCTTAATCATCTAGTATAGACTCGGATATTTCAAGTAATATAGTGGATGACGATGGTTCATTAACTTAAATACGCTCAGTCTGGTATGCATCCAAGCTACGTGAGCATCATGGTGGTTGTAATGGAAAGAGAAGTCCAGTGTCGCAGTGCTGTACTTATTGAAATGGCATGGAGTGTTGAAGCTACAAGAGAGTTTGGTGAAGGTGATGATACTATTGGCATTGCTGCTGGATTTAGAATGCATATTTCTGGAGGCTAATGTAAAGAAAGGTCGAATTGGTATTGGCTCGGGTTATACAGAAACAGAATGTGATGGCGAAGACAGACGTGAACCCCTATAAACAACTCGACGACTTAATATTGGTGAATAGTCGCTTCAAGACTAGCAGCAACTCTTATATTTGATTTGATTATGAAACAAGTGGATACCGATCATCTTGGGGGAGATAACAGTACCCCACTCATTCATATTCCAAATCAACATTGCAGTCAACGCGGCATCACAGTTGTAAATGATACAAAGATTGGCGACTTGCTACGACCAGCCAGCGGACACCGACAATCTGGGGGGAATGACAGTACTCCACTCGATCAAAGTTCAAGTCCAGTGAACAAGGCTCTAGATGGTTCCTAGTGGATATTATAATCTGGGGGGATACAAGTACCCCACTCATTCGAACATCAAGACAAGCCATATTTTCACAATTACCAAACAGGTGTCGAGAAATAATTAATCACGTATTCTATGATTGTATGAGATCAAAGCCTTCCGAAGACATGGCGTTACCAATGCTTCTGCCCGTTACTTATACCCAAAAATGATCTCTATCATTGGAATTGGGAAAAGAGCCCCATCTACATAATGGATGCTCAAGGCTAGCTGAACCAGTGATCTTACCACCAAACCTTTCCATTTGCACACTATATTACATGCCCTGACCTGAAGTCATAAAGTGCATCAAGAATACCAAAGTGGTGGTGGATAGCCAGTGGCGACCTTGGAGATTGTATATAAAGAAACTGCACCGACGGTCCCTGATACTGAGGTGGTAAAAGTGGTGGTGGAAAGTGTACCGGCAATTGTACCGTTATCGTAAAGCATAGAAACACGGAAGAAAATTCAGGTTTAAATGATGCCATTATCAAAGTAAAAGATATGCTACGTATGATGGAAATGGAGCTTCCCAAACCAGAGCCATGGATCTGGCTTGCAGTAGAAATCAATGAACATATGCGCGTGGACCCTACTACCAAAATAAAAAGCAAACGCAACTGGGGATCTGAAGACACATCTGCCTCTAATCAACACAAGAACGGCTTATCCGAATGGGAAGGTTCTGAATAACCAAAGTCGTTGCTTGATGTAAATATTGTATATACACGGAAGGAAGAGGACATTTAGAGCAAAGATGAAGCACAAACACAGAAAGACGTTCAAGTGATTGCGTATGATTTACCAAACGACATCGTCAAGCTAATGATAGAGCGTAATCTGTAATGGGTATAAAAATGATGCTACTTTGAACCAGAGGGACATCTTGAGTAGAGTACATCGAGCTATCCAGAAATCAATTAATTCAAAACACAAACGTATATCCCATAGAGAGATTACGTACTTTAATTCTCTTTATTATATCATATTATATTATATATCCAAATAACAAATGCATACACTGATAATATTCATGTAGATGCACTCAAGTTTAAAATTAATAAACTTTTATTCTTTTATAATGACAGTACTTGATTTTATGAATAAAAACATATCTTTAAAGGAATGACCTTACATTTAGATCTTAGTTTTTTCCATGGTTTTTGTAAACTTCATTAGCAGTAATTTTGTGCTATAAATGTTATCAGAGCCTTGTAAATGACTTTTATTATTAATGCAATGAAATATACACTGTGTGGAAAAGTTTGTTGGCTACAATAAAACAAGAATGTACATATAATAAGCAGACCTTTAGTATCGTGGCTAGTGTCAATAAATTAATAATAATAATAATGATGATGATGATGATGATAAGGTCTTGTTACTAATAATGTATACAAATGTCTCGATGTGGACAAGATGTATGCTTGGATCGTCCCCCTTTTTTTATCCGTGTGAAACGCATTCAACCATTGGTTTATGATTTATAAAACAGTAACGGTCTTGAAAGGTCAGATGTTTGTATGAAAAGAAATCTTTTCTTTTTTTTTTCTCTTTTCCTTTCTTTCTTCCCCTCTCATATGACAAAACTTTCACAAACAGAGCCTTTAAAAACCATTCAAATAAATAGTATATGTAGAGGTTAGATGGTAGACAAAGGAGCCTTCCAAGTCATTTACTGATTTAATTAAACAGTCCAAACACATGTCCATGAACCCTTTCTCGATCGAAAACATTCCAAAGTACGTCTGGAGCTACAAATTCACAAATTATTCGGCCAACTTGAGCTTTTGCTTGCAAAAATAAACAGACTCGAGATTTGGAAAGGAAGTTTAAGAACTTGTTCAGATACCCTTTTAAAGGTATGTGCTTGAATAAAGAAAAAGAAGACACACACTCTCATAATTATATACGTAGACGTTGTACGAAAGTGTAGACACGACAGAGTCGAGCATATTATCACTCTGGTCGCAAAATAAAACGAGTACAGCTGCACAAACAGAATTCATTCAAAATATGAGTGGAAAAGGTTTATACAAAAGAGCAGTTGAATATGTGTTACACAGACAAGTTTCCATGGCAATCATCGAATCAGATACTCAAGGTAAAGGAGAGAAGAAAAGGGCCTTTATACATGTATTAAATTGGCTATTATAAATCACAATAGGCCATTCTATGCACTTTGCATATTTGCATCAACTTTACACAACAGCATCACGTCTTTATCACGACTTGGCTTTAACGAATCACAAGTACATTGCATATCAGTTAGCATTGCTCTATGTAAAAGTGTTTAAAGTGATATTATTTAACACAGGTACTAATATCATTTCTTCAGCAATGTATTAATCGTCAGGGCGTAGACTTTGTGGAATTCAAATCCAGAATTGAGCAACGGTTTGATGAGATCAAAACAGCCACTAAACAAACAACATCGATTGTTTTGGAAAAGGATCAGATAAAATGGTAAGAGAGAGAGAGAGAGAGAGAGAGAGAGAGAGAAGCGAAATAAGGGAGATCCATTGTCTTAGATGTATTGTTTTAGGCTTCAGGATTTAACACTGGGTATTATTATAAAAGTAATTGAGAAAGAGAGCGTGTTTAGGTGTGGATCGCTCTTTCATGCGATAAATGAAATTGGGGTTGGAAACTAGAATTTTGGTAAAACTGTGGACTGAGTATTTCAACCTGTTTTGAGCATCCCCTTTTTCCAGGCTACACCTTTACCCTTTTCATTTCCATAAAAGCATCTTTGTATTATTGCCTTTCTTTGGGAAGCGCACTGCGATGATGAATAAAAGGCAATTTTTACATTGCATTAGCCAATAGTCTAGTCTAAAGTCAAACTTTAGAGATTGATTTTAATATCATATTAACGTCATCCCCCTTATTTGCTATAATCATCCAGATCTACAGCTGGCATATTTTAGGCTACTGCTTGAAAATGAACACCCCTCTCTTAGCTAGACAGTGCTGCCCTCAGACAGTGCGTACAGGCTTTTTTTTTCCCTTTTCACGGTCTAAACATGAGAATGTGATAAACTCACAAAGTTAATAAAATCTACAACAATGATTAAATAGATGTGGTAACCATGTCTACCATTTTCTGTCATATGGAATATGATGTTAATGGTATTCAATC